>QXTE01000004.1:8458520-8520811 GCA_003942145.1 Platysternon megacephalum
CAGGCCCCGCTCAGCCCGCTGCCAGCCTAGGTGAACAGAACCCCAGACCGGCAGCGGGCTGAGCGGGCCGGCGGCGTAAGATCAACATTTTAATTTAATTTTAAATGAAGCTTCTTAAACATTTTGAAAACCTTGTTTATTTTACAATACAACAATAGTTTAGTTATATAATATATAGACTTATAGAGCGAGACCTTCTAAAAAACATTAAAATGTATTACCGGCACGCGAAACCTTCAATTAAAGTGAATAAATGAAGACTCGGCACACCACTTCTAAAAGGTTGCCGACCCCTGATCTAATCCAACCATGCAGTGCAGGGATTTTTCCTTACAATTTGTTCCCTAGTATTTATCCAGTCTAGTTTTAAGGGTCAAGTTATCTAAAAGTGGGAATTGCACCAGCATAAAACGTGAGTAATGCACAGGAGTGTCAAGCCCCTGACCTCTATGGTTAAATTTTCAAGTGGGCTGTTACAGGGTGGACTGGGATTTTTAAGAGGGAACTGGCAGGCCACTTGAGCCTCATTAACAGCCTCACTATGGGGTCTGACAGAGGGCAACTGGTTTTTAGAAAGAGGGGGGAACAGGAAACGGAGAGGATGCTGTGGTAGTTACTGCAAAAGAGCTGCAGTGAGCAGAAGGCTCCTGCAGTGACTCTGAGAAACCAGGGGAGCAGCAGTGGGGGTTTGCCTGCTGATGTCTACACTAGAATAAAAGACCCGTGGCCCGGCCCTGGCTGGCTCGGGGTCAGCTGACTCAAGCTCGGTGAGGCTCAGGCTGTGGGCCTAAAGATAGCTGTATAGATGCTCAGTTTTGGGCTGGAGCCCAGGCTCTGGGATCCTACCCACTCGTTAGGTCCCAGAGCTCGGGCTCCAGCCTGAACGCAAATGTCTACACAGCAATTTTACAGCCTCACAGCCCATGCCCTGTGAGCCTGAGTCAACTGACTGGGGCCAGCCATGGGTGTTTAACTGCTGTGTATATATATATATCCTCAGAGCCAGAGAGGTAGACAAGGCAGACAGAGATCAGTGGAAGACTCGAGTTAAGAGGAGCCCTGGTGTGGTTGCTTGAATTATGTTGGGACTTTAAGGACAGTTTGAATTATTTTGACTTTTATGTTAATAAACCAGAACCCAAGAAAGGCTGCTGCTGTTCGACTTGTGAAACCTTTTGGGAGTTGAGTCCAGAAAGGTAAACTGAAGCAGGGTACTATAGAGTCACCCCAGACACAAGAAGCACTCAGGAGGCAGCTGACCCTGTTACATGGGCCTTAACCCAGACCTGAATTTTAAAGTCTCTTGATTTGTTTGGGAGCCTTCTGATTTGAGGTGCATCCTGCCGGACTCCCAAGCAGCTGCTTGGGAGAACTGCAGACTTGCGGGAGAAGCTCACTATCTAGTGTCTGTATAGTTAGTTTCTTCTAGTATTTGTTAATTCTCCAGTGTTCTGACCACAGAGGCTCTGCCTAGAGCATTCCTCTTAACCTGTCCATGACCTTCAGGATGGTAGAGTAATGCAGGTCACAGTGATGTTGGACATCGCTGTCTCCAAGGCTGTGGCCATGTTGAGGACCATAGTCCAGATGGGGGAGGGAGAATGGAAGAAAGAAAGCTAGACACGGGGAACCAGAAACTAGCGGGGGGATCTAGAATGAGCCACGGCAAGGGATATGGGGGGAGTCAGTCCAGGGAAATAGGGAAATTTAAATGAGAAAGCTGGTGGGGCGGGGTGGGAATTTGAAGTAGCAGATGAAGAGAGCCAAAGATAGGCATGGACATGGTAGTGAGAAAGAGAGCCAGTCAGCAGGGAGAAGGGGTAGCCAGAGAGAGGGAAGGAGGACAAGGGGGGGCTATGTGGAGAACAAGAGCGAGAGAGGAGAGCATAGTGGAAAGTCAAGGGGGAGCCAGGTCAGAGGGGATGGGGGAACTCGAGGAGGAAGTGATGGCTTTGGGGGAGAGAATTTATTGTCTTTATATTCTGGAGAAGCAATGAATTCAAGGATTTGACAGGGGAATTGAGGCAATGCATATTCATTAAATATGAAAATTAGGATGTTGCTTCATTTGCATAAAACTCAGCTTTCTCTACCTACAGCTATAATCGGTATGACCTTGAGTCCATTTCTCTGTTAACAAATCACTCTACCAGCTCCTTCTCCCCCACAAAAGTAGCTTTGNGGGGGGGGGGGGGGGGGGGGGGGGGGGGGGGGGGGGAAATCAAGTGCAAATGGGTTGCAATGAAGTGTGGATTGGTGTCACTTAGGAAAATTTGATCCTAAATGTTTCTAGTGGACGGAGTTTCTATCAGTTCCCTGGAAGACTATTTCACAGTCTTAAAGAATTCAACTTTTATGTTTCTTCTTATTTCTTTTTTCTACACTTAGAAAAAGGCTATGTTGTCATTTCATACCTCTACACCAGCAGCCTGCAAGCATCTTTGGAAGTGTGGGGTGGAGAACCAGGCTTTTTATAAGTAAGTAAATCTACATCAGTTCATCATAGTAAAAGGAAAGCATGTGCACTAGGGTAGAAGATGGTTCCATATGAAATTTTGTGTGTGTCATTAACAGGATGGAAGACATAAACAGTATTGCTGCATCATTAAATGTAGATGCCAAAAAAGCATATTTGGATAAATATGCAAATTGGTATACTGGGAGGTAGTACTTCATTACAAATGAGGATCATAGTTGGAGGCATTTGGTACTTTTTAGGGTGGAGGATCAAGAACTTTCTTCCAAATAGCCTGTATTAGCTAAGATTGTAGCAGCAGTGTGTAGCTAAGTGAATAGGATGACAGACCGGGAGTCAGGGAACATGGGTATTACTCTTGGTTCAGCTGTTGACCACCTCTGCAAACTTGAGCAAGGCACCTAACTGTTCTGTATCTCAGTTTCTCCTATGAGTAACATGGAGAGAATAATGCTACCCACCTCTATTAAGTGCTTTGAGATCTATGCTAGGAGAGTGCTAAGCTGTAAGTATTATTCATCTGGGCATTTTTGAGTAAACATTGTTTTCCAGTGAAGCCACAAGGGCTGGTAACTGGTGACTAGGAATTCCACAGCATGGGTTAATACACTTCAAACAGCACGTTGGATGCATTTGGGAAAGTTGCCACTCATCTAGTTCAAAAAGTAAATGGCTGTAAATCAGTTGCAAGAGAAGGAAGAAATCCAGAAACTATCCCCTCTCCTACACCTCAAAAGATACCGTGCAGATAAATCATCAAAGGTACTCATTCATTTTTTCCTTTCCCCAGTTAACTTAATTAGATCTGTTGCCTTGTATGCTAACATTTCCCTTTGGGCATGTTTCTTTTATTCCTGCTACTTTGAGTTTCTTTACAGCATCTGGCATACTTTATTTTGTAAAAATACTGTTTCTTTGGTGCTTGCAAAGTAGCCAACACTGATGGGAGGGGGAATGACTTGTGACGGCGTAGATAGAATTTGTGTTTTAACAAGGGTGTTAATTATCTGTTTTATGTTGAAGCAGGTTCTTTCTTTCAGTTTAACATGGATGCAACTGTGTGTTGAATGAAAGGCATAAAATATAGGCCTGTTACAATATAGCCATTAATTTAGTTATATTCCATTTGAAAACTATGTTTGAAGCTGAATTATTATAGAGGATCTACTTAAGAACATTCTTCATCTTGGAAAATTGGGTGGGAAAACAATCTGTGCACGCATGTTTGATTTTTAAACATTTAGATCTGATTGCAATCATTTTTAGTAATATAAAACAGAGAATGGTACAATGCTCACTCTCCCAGCTACACTCAAAGGAGAGGAGTCAAATTCGTTCGCCTTTCGGACAGTAGCAGCTGTCAAAGTATGAATGTCCAATGTGGACTGGTATAAATTATCATCTCTGATATTTTGCTGCCCTAGTAGCAATATTCATAATGTGGGTCTCAGGCATCATTGCCCTAAATACTCTTTTCCTTGCCACACTCTCCATGTGGCTTCCATATAACTCTGTGAGGTTATTTCTTCACGATTTTGAAAGTATACTCGCCTGTTTCATTTCAGCGTCTGGATGTTGGAATAGAAGTATGTTACTAATTTAGTAGAGTGAGGATTGGAAGTAGCACTCCATGGATGGGAGTACACTGGCATAGTGGTTGCTATAAATCAACAGTCTGCAGAGTTAAAGTGAAATGGAAATAGGTTGCATAGCATTGCAAACCATCTACACTCAAAACCTACTAACGTGCTACAAGAAAGAAGGAAGTACTTCCTTAGCCTATTACTGCTGGAGGAAGTTGAGAGATTTTTCTGGCTGTTTCATTAATGGGTAATGTGGGAGAATGTGAAGATTCATGAAGACATTATAAAATTGATAACAGAGCTGAGAAGACCAGAAAAGAGCCAGTAGAGCCAGAAGACCTCAAAGTCAGGGAGATGAGAGGAGCACATGGGGGCCATAGACAGTAAAGAAAGCAGGCCCAAGGGCTCATAGGAAAGAGTCAGAGAGAAGCCTGGAGGGACCAAAGAAAACTGTGAACCAAAGCCTATAGGATAATAGTATAGAACCAGCAAAGACAGATTTGGGATTCAGAGAAACCTCCCACCTTTTCACCCAAAATTGGGGAATTTTTAAAAATTCCCGGTGTTTCTGAACATAAGTTCTTTATGAAATTGGACTTTGCCAATTAAGTGATACAACAGCATAATATCTGTGCAGCCCTGCTGAAAGTCTAACCCAAGGTAAAATTGGATTCTGTGAATAGTTCTACTTCAGAACATTACATACAGTACAAGTCCTGTAGGCTGACTACACAAAATTACTTACAATCAATTTGCTACCCAAAAAATATTTTAATTAAAAAAAAAAAAAACAGACTTGCATGCAATTCCTGCTGGTGAGACATTCCCTTGGTTAAATTTGAATCATGGTTTCAAGCTTTCTGTTCAACCATAACAAGTAGAAACTTAACTCTTTTAAAAATGAAGGCTGAGATTCTGATCTCTTCATGTGACTCTAGGAGCTAGGGACCTAGACACGCCTATGCCTTAATCCTGCCTTGTATTAAAGTATTTGTGTGATTGCACACAGCTATAAATAAGAGTTTCTTCAAGCTTGAGGAAGAAATATGAAATCCACTTGACATTTCAAAACTACAAAATAGCAGAGAGATGGCATATCTGGAACCATATTGTTTGTCGATGTTCATAAGCCAGATCCCCTCTCTCCCCCAACCTCTGATTAATGTAGCCAAAGGCTGTTGCATGCTGATTCAAAGTGACTGGATTGGGTAGAGACTACACGTACATCGACTGAAGACACAGAAAATATAGCTGTTTTCTGAGTGAGGAACTCCTGTCCTTTTGTTTCATATTTGTTTCAATGATACCAGTGTGCTCACTGCAGCATCTGTGTGGGGAGTCCTTGTGTGGCTTGCTGGAGGAAAAAGGGTTCTTGCCACTTTAAGGGGCCCTCCCCCTTACAATGGATAGTAGAAGGGGAGGGGGGAAAGTTTACCAGCATGGATCAGGAAAGGGGAGAGGAGCAGGAAGCAGTTGGGACAGGTCTGGGGAGGAGGCGGTCGCCTAGGGTGCTACTATTTGGGGGGCGCCGCCGCCCCGGCCGGCCGTGGAAATTTGGGGGCGGGACCTTCTGCCGCCTAGGGCGCCGGAAAAGCTGGCGGTGCTCCTGGACTGCCCTTCCTGCTGACTGAAAGAGTGAGGGTGGGGAATTTATATCCCAGGCAGTTCCAAAAAAGCCTTCTCTTACCTGGATCAGCCTGGCATTTGCATCCATGAATTTGTAAAGGGGCTGGGTTTCCTCATGACTCACTATGCTAGTTGCCCTTTTCTTTGGGGGCTGTGAAAGAGTTTTTCCCTCACCACCAGATGGCTGAAGTTGTGCGGGGTACTTGTCTTCCTCACAGCAGGTCTGGGACCTGTTGGGACCGGTGCGGGGGGGAGGAGGGTTAGGCTATAATGTCACAATTAAGTACTTAAAACTCATGGCAGTTGTCCATAATGGAAGGGATACAGTTATCAGATAAAATGGACTGGAAAAGGATTTGAAGGAAAGCATCCCTTAAGGGAGCTGAGGGAAGGGGGGTTTGGGGCTACTATGTCTCACAGCAGAGAGACGATTTCCCCCCTCCTTTTATAGCTCCCGTTCACTTCAAACGGGGAGAGTGGCAGGATACCAGCAATGGGCTGGCTGGGATCAGTTGAGGATTATATGGAAATGACTAAGCAAATTATG
The DNA here is from genome assembly GCA_003942145.1 of Platysternon megacephalum. Taxonomy (NCBI): domain Eukaryota; kingdom Metazoa; phylum Chordata; order Testudines; family Platysternidae; genus Platysternon; species Platysternon megacephalum. The sequence goes on from QXTE01000004.1 coordinate 8,464,753, forward strand.
ATGATCTGCACTGTACCATTGATTGCCAGGTTCTTCTAAATTTTTAGGTGAATAAAGATGTGGCCTAATTAAACCACATCCATTACCTCCTGTCCTCCTCCTGGCATAGCTGGGCAGTGTGGAGGTAACTACATCTCTGTCCTCATCCTCACACATACAGGATATTGTAAGAACCCCTGCAGGGGCTGCTAGATTCTATGGTGCTTGGGCAGTGGCGTAGCCAGGTTCTAAGAGCAGGGGGAGCAAACACATAAAAAAAGGCGCCCCCCCCCTTCGTTAGCTCCTCCGGCCGCTCCGCGCCCCCCCCCTTGGTTGGCTCCTCCAGCCACGCTGCAGCCATGCTGCGCCCCCCCTCGCTCCTCCAGCCGTGCTGCGCTGCCCCGGCCCCCCCCTTGGCTCCTCCGGCCGTGCCATGCTGCCCCCCCCCCCCCCCCCCCCCCCCCTCTCCCCCGCCCCGCCCCCCCCCCCCCCCCGGGGCCCCCCGGCCCCCCCCCCCCCCCCCCCCCCGGGCTGCGCGGCCCCGGCCCCCCCCTTGGCCCCCCCGGCCGTGCCCTCCTGCCCCCCCCCCCGGATCCTCCGGCCGTGCCACGCCCCCCCCCCCCCATGGCTCCTCCACCCGCGCCGCCCCCCCTCCCCATGGCTTCTCTGGCCGTGCCGCGCCGCCCTCCCCCATGGCTCCTCTGGCCATGCTGCGCCCCCCCCTCGCTCTCCCGGCCATGCCGCGCTGCCCCCGCCCCCCCCCCCTTGGCTCCTCCGGCCGTGTCATGCCGCCCCCCCATGGCTCCTCCGGCTGCGCCGCCCCCCCCATGGCTCCTCCGGCCGCGCCGTGCCGACCCCCCCGCATGGCTCCTCCAGCCGTGCCGCGCCCCCCTCGCACCTCGCTCCTCCGGCCGCGCCCCCTCGCTTTTTTTTTTTGCTTGGGGCAACGCGGCGGCAAAAAAGTTAGTCGGTCCTGCGCTCCCCGCCCCAGCTCACCTCTACTCTGCCTCCGCCTCCCTGGGCCTGAGCGCGCCGCCGCTTGCTTCTCCGCCCTCCCAGGCTTCCCGTGCGAACAGCTGATTCGCGGGAAGCGGGGGGTGGAGAAGCAGAGCGGGGCGGCACATTCAGGGGAGGAGGCGGAGGCGGAGCAGAGGTGAGCTGGGGCCGGGGGGGGGCAGAGCACCCACCATATTTTGGAGCACCCACGAGTCGGCACCTAAGGCGCCACTTTTGGATATGTGCTCAGTGGGGGAGCGGCTGCTCCCCCCTAGCTACGCTACTGTTCACATGGTATATATAAACTTCTACGGGCCCTGTAGGAGCACGTTCGACTTTCTTGCTCTGTTATCCAGATAATCACACATTGATATGCAGTCTTTCCCTACAATCTAAATTGTGAGATACCTCTGTTACGTTTCACATGTAATTTTATGTTGAAATTATTACACATACCAATACAAAAGTTTTTAAACTGCCAATTATAGAACATTATGCTATAGTAGAAGAATAACACAGTTTGTCATTTGTCTTGCTCATTTCTGTACATTAAGTTGCTTTTTACACTTTTGAAAATGTGACAACCATGTACTCTTCTTTTTCTGGAAGGTATGCAAAATCAAGTCAGATCAAGACGATGTCCAGCAGCAAAATATTTTTTAAAGGCAGTAGATTTCGATATAGGTATGCACTTTCTTGTCCTTATGGGGTTTTTTTAAGATTAACCATTCTGAGGGTGGAAGAGAGAGCTCGGAAAATTATTAATGGGAAATTGAGCCTTTACCTCTAGGGTACCCAATGCAGGTCAGTAGGGATTCAAAGCCTGATTGCTCTTCAGTGTCTTTTATGAAATGAGTTGGTGGTTTCATTTAGATCCTAGTGAACAGTGTTTCACATAAGAAAAAAAGGCACAATATTTGGCACTAGTTGTCACCCTTTGTTGCAGTCTCAAGACAAGACAAAATTTGGATAGCATAGAGATTGAACTACTCTCACCAGATGCCTCTAGAATCAGGGTAGACAAACGTTGGTGAGACAGCGGGGTGAAACTCATGCTGAAACAGCTCTTCTGTTCTGCAGATAAATGATCTCCAGTATTTTCAGTGGGAGCACTAAATTGATTTCTGATAAATTAGAAAATAATGTACTCTGGTATCCTGTCTTCTAAAAATGTGTTGCTTTTCTTTGTTGCCATTTTAATAGTTAATGTTACAACTACATATTAATATTGACATACATTTAAAAAATCCCTCAAAAGTTGCTTGGATATCCTAATTCATGTTTTGTTACAGTGGAAAGGTCGCCAAAGAGGTTGTTGAAGCAAGTTCTAAAATCCAGAGAGAGCCTCCTGAAGTGCACAGGTATGTTTTGATATTTTAACTTTAAGGACTGAAGAAGATGAGTCTGCTTTACACAGAAAAAGTCACTTTGGTTATTATGGGACTAATGGACCATCATTCTGAGCAGCCATTTGAGACAATCAATCCTAGTGAAAGATGCTGAGTTAGTATAACACAATTATCTCTGTGTCACTTTTCTCTCCTAGACAAGGGAGTTGAATCAGTATTGACCTGAAATTCCTTTTAATCAATCAGTAAAATAGTTTATTGGCCTCTATATCAGGTAGGAAGTTTGATCCTGGCAGAAAAAAAAATCACCGGTGTTTCAGCCCCAGTCATTGTCCTGTTTTTAATGTTTTAGGAGGAGGGATTTATGTAGCAACTTATCCACTGACTTAAAAACCAGTTTAAAGAGAGAGGAGAATAGTTCTTATCTTATCTGGGGAAAAGTTCTCTGGTTTGCTTTTTTCTAAAGCTATACTGTTAGACCTTTGAAAATAGACAGGTGTCTTCCTGAGACATGTCACTCATTGTATACCCAGCAGGAGTTGATCAGACCCTGATCAAAACAAATGGAAATGGAAAACTTGCACAAACTCCATGATTAGAGACTAAGCAGAAGAGAGGAAAGAAATGCCAGGAGGAAAAGGAACAAGACTTTAGAAAGCTTGAAAAACATACTATTGTGTCAGTGACCGGAGTGATTGCTTAGTTTTTTGAATATTTGCAGCCACAGCCACTCTACTGTTGTAAAGTTAATTTTCCGTTACTTTTGTGTGTGGAGTTTGTCTGTTTTTTTGTTTGTTTATTTTTCATTGTGTCCTGAAATACCACCTGTCCCTTGGTGAAGTGTGGAGAGTTGCCCTAAGTTAGGCTCTTTATAATGTCTAAAAGGTAACATTCATAAAGATGCAGTTGTGTTGTACACCCTAACATGGGCATACATGGCCATTGAATAACATTAACCAGGTGACATTTAAATGATGCACCAAACGGAGGGTCTAAAAATTATTAGGTGTCTTAATAAGAGTACAAAAATAAGTGGGTAGGTCTTCCATTGAGATTGAATGCACTGTTAAAGTGTGCAAATGCACACTAACATAGGAGATCCACGTGATTGTCCAAGTTGTCTTGCTTTATTCTTTGTTGTCCATTTTCTACCAGTCCGTTCTGAGGGATAAATATGAGTTTGATTTTTTTTTTTAAGATTTCTTTTGCATTTGGCTTTTCTGTGTTTTACAGCATTGCAAAAATAATATAAGTGAACGGTGACAAAATACATGCCTTCTGTTGCCTACGCTGAGGGTTTACTCTTGTCAAAGTTAGATTCAGGACTCACAATTTGTTAGACCACTCTGTTTATTAGCACAGCGCTCAGCTAATACAACCAGATAGTTTGAGTCTTACATGGTGCTCATATTATCTTATTTATACAGATAAAAGGGGGGGCGAACTTAACAAGAAAACAAAGGAAGCAAAACTGATAAGTTTACCTGGGGCCAGACACACACATCTTATTTCCTTACTAACTCTTACCAATCTTCTGTTAATGTCCCACCATTAGCATAAGTGGACTCATTGTGTTATATCTTAATGTTTCTCTTCCTGACAACTATATTTCAACATTCTTCATTCCTGCTTAAAGGAACATACTGTATTTCTTTAATCCATTCTATTTTTACAATATAATTCATTCTACTTTCACACTCTGCATGGCACAAAATTGCTGCATGAACTTGGCTGCCTTTTCTTTTGATTACTATTTTAAGTAGTGTGTAATTTTGTGATGAGAAGAATATTGCATTAGTAGAATGTGGGCAAGTGCCCTTCTCAGCCTATACTGAAACAAGGTCCACACACTATATGGAATCGGAAACTTGCCCTCATTCAAGGGTTTGGCTCTTTTAACAAAACCCTTTACAACATACTACTGGGGTTCCTGCCTACAACCTGTTGTATTAATTTAAATAGAATATATAGCCCAAAGGTGTTAGCATAACCCACTCACTGTCCAGGATTAAACCCTGTTAAACAAGGTTCGGGGTTTGGTATACAAAGACCTCAGCCTGCTTAGCACCATGGCAAACACACCATTCATAAAAATTCTTTTAACCTTTTATTAAAAATGAAGAAAAGAAGAAAAAACAGTTGAAGCATTTGAAATGTAAAATATTAAGTGAGGCCTTTATTTTAACAACATCCCTTTTCCCTTTCCATTTCCCTTTAACTGGAGTGAGTTTTTAGAAGGAAAAGCCCCCTTGTTTGACAGTCTCTTCGATAGTATGGTAGATGAAATGTTAATGACTGTCCTTTTGGGGGAAAAGAGAAGTTAGTTGAGGCGGCCTGGAGCTGTTGCTGTTGTTAAGTCTGATCAAAATAGGCGCCGACTACGTGGGTGCTCCAGGGAAAAAATTAGCAGGTGCTTAGCACCCACTGGCAGCCAGCTTCCCCCTTCTCCCCTCCAACGCTTCCTGCCCACTGGCAGCCCTGCCGATCAACTCCTCCCCCTCCCTCCCAGTGCCTCCTGCCCACCGCAATCAGCTGTTTCACAGCATGCAGGAGGTGCTGGGAAGAAGGGGGAGAAGCGGGGATGGGGCATGCTCAGGGGAGGGGGTGGAACTGGGTGGGAAGAGGTGGGGCTGGAAGAGGCGGGGGACTTGGGAGAAGGGGTGGAGTGGAGGCATGGCCTGGGGTGGGGTGGGAAGAGGCAGGATGGGTGGGGGCATGAGGGAAGGTGCGGGACCTGAGGCGGAGCAGGTGGTTGAGCACCCTCCTGAACTCGTAGGAAACCGGTGCCTATGTCTGATCCTGTTTCATCCCAGGTGATGTTTGGGATTCAGCTGGAAACATTTGAAGTGGTGATGTCATCTGGGTTCCTCTCTCTCTGGCTCAGTCTGGTCAGGACATCTCTCAGGATTAGGACAAAGAAGGTCCGGGGTCACAGGAGACAGTGGGGATAGCAGCTAGGATGGTGAAGCCACCTCCACTAGCCAAATTTTTTCCTGAAAGTCCTGTTTAAGGACCCACAAAGTGATTGGTGGAATAGCCTATCTCCTCATTATTTGGTCTACCAATAATACCTAGTTTTTGACACAACAATTTTGGTTCACTGATTTCTGGTTCCAAACTTTTCTTGTTTACCAAGCATGATCTGAACACAGTCCTTGATTTATATCAGTAGGCCTTTTTGCATGGACTAATTCAGTCTGTCTGACTCCCTTTCGTACTTTTTCCCATCAACATTTGTTGTTATAAGTTACTGTGACATCTTACGAACTTTCACTCACTTCTTATAGTTAACTCACAACTGCAGTAAATATGTGGGCCCAATTATCACAACAACCCAAAATATCCTCTTGAAAGCACCACTCCATTCTTCTTTGAGAGATGTCCTTGTGGGTGCTCCACTCCAGGTGTTGGTGCATCCTTGTGCCTTTGCTCGGAGATTTTTACAGCAGTACCTGCATGGGCCGTGCACACACGGTGCCTGCCTCACACGCTGACGGTGCCTCAATATTGTGTGCGCATGGCCCGGGCTCCTCAGTTCTTTCTCTACCGTCCCCAGCCTGAGACAGAGCTCAGCAGTCTCGCTCAAGGATTTTTGTTTTTAGACAGTTAGTCAGTTATTTATATAGTTTATCTAGTATTTTAGTCAGATAAGGTTTTTGTTTCCTCTCTCCCCTTATTCTCTTAACTTCCCTCCCCACCCTTCCCAGTTTTTTCCTGTCAGTTAGACAGTTTATATTATGCCTGGCTCGCCAGGTTTTAAGAGATGCACCAAGTGCAGAGAGGCCATCCCTATCTCTGATGGCCATTCTCAATGTGTTCATTGTTTGAGGGAGTCCCACATCCCCCCAAAATGTGCCCATTGCAGTAAGCTGAAAGCCAGGACACGAAAGGACAGAGACCTAAGGCTCAAATTAATTCTAATGGAGAAGTCCCTGAGACCTGCCTGAGACCCAGGTCAGAAGTCCTACTCAAGACAAAGCCTGCCTAAGTCCACAAAGGATAAAAAAAACAAAACAAAAAGGGTGAACTTCATCACCTCACATTGACCAGCCGGCCTCCAAACGGTCTCAGAGCAGGTCTGTGTCTTCGGTGCCGACCGCTCCACGGCTGAGCACATAAGATGCTCCGGGCACCTCCAGCACCGTCCGTACCCCGGCTGCTGCCGGTACGCACTGCTCCAGTGCCTAGGCTATGGGCTTAAAGTTGCCTGCCTCTTCTAATATGCCACCGCACAGCACTGCAAAGGACTCGGTGCCAACTCAACTGAGGCTGCCCGTGCTGCACACAAGTACAGTTGCTGTTGCGGCACCGACACCTCAACCACCTATGCATATGCGTACAGCGCCACACCAATCTGCACTGGCCAACCCTATGGCACCGCCGCTGCACCCAGCGCAGTATATTCCGACTTCTTCTACCTTGGCACCGCAGTTTGTTTATTTGAGCGATTTGCTAGTCTCGCCAACCCCTATTACTTGGTACCAATATCTCACTGGAACTGTCAGCATGGCACCGACAGCTATCCCCTATTCCCTCTCACTTTTCTAGTAATGAGGACGATGAAGTGGAGGGAGTTTTTTCACCACACCATTCCTCCCCTCAGACTCCTGCTAGCATGGGACCAAGGAGATCAAGGTCCTCATATTCCAGAGACTTACCACCCTGGTATGGACACCCGTGGATGGGACCATCCAGGCCCTTCCCCGGACAATGGCATTACTGGAGCCTGTGGGGGTTCTACAGCAGGCACCACAGTAACCAACACAGCCCATGAAGAGGTGACACCAGATGTGCTCCTGAACCCGTGCACACTTCTGCAATGGATGGACAGGCAACCTGCAATGGTGCACGCAGAAGAGGGGGCACCGGACACCTCTCCAAATAATTCATCCTCCTGCTTCCGTGCCTCTTTCACTAATACTAGACTATCTGGGCTCTCCTTTAGCTCCATAAAGGTACATCTAGCAGCAATTACGGTGTTTCACTATAAGACTGGAGACACTACTATCTTTGCCCATCCCATCACAAAGTGGTTCCTCAAGGGCCTCTAGACCCTATACCTGGACATTAGACCACCCGCTCAACCCTGGGGCCTGCACTTGGTTCTCACATGCTTGATGCACCAACCATTTGAGCTGCTAGCAACATGCTCCCTCCTACATCTATCCATGAGAACTGCATTTTTAGTTGTGATTACATCTACCAGACGTGTAGGAGAACTTGGATCACTCATGGCTGACCCATTGTACACTATATTTTTTAAGGACAAAGTCACGCTCCGAATGCATCCCAAATTTCTTCCCAAGGTGCACTCGTACTTGCACATCAACGAACCTATCCACTTACCAACCTTTTTCCCTAAACTGCATGCAAATTCTTTTGAATCAACAATGCACACACTTGACGTGCGTAGAGCATTGTCCTTTTACTTGGATAGAACTAAGCTTCCCGTAAACTTTTCATTTCAATCGCAGAACGATCCAGAGGCAAATCCATCTCTACTCAGAGACTATCCAACTGGATAGCAGACTGCATCCGCCTATGCTACCAACTAAAGAAGATGAATCCTCCAACTTCTGTTAGGGCACACGCCACCAGATCTGTGTCAACATCTGTGGCATTCTTACGTAACATTCCCCTCACACATATTTGCAAAGCCGCCACCTGGGCTTTGGAGCATACCTTTGCTAAACATTATGCTCTTACTCAGGGACCCCTGACCGACACTTGAATGGGTCGAGCTGTGCTGTCTCCAGCTTTCTTACCAGATCCGAAGTCCCTACCTCCTTAAGGGATACTGCTTTTCAGCCACCTGGAGTGCAGCACCCCAGGACATCTCTCGAAGAAGAAGAAGAAGAAGAAGAAGAGGAGGTTACTCACCTGTGCAGTAACTGACGTTCTTCGAGATGAGTGTCCCTGTGGGTGCTCCACTACCCACCCTCCTCCCCTCTACTTCGGAGTTTGGGGCGGTCTCCATTGTAGAGAAGGAACTGAGGAGCCTGGGCTGCGCACGTGATATTGAGGCACCGTCAGTGCATGAGGCAGGCACCGCGTGTGCACAGCCCATGCGGTTACTGCTGTAAAAATCCCCAAGTGATGGCACAGGGACGCACCAACAGCTGGAGTGGAGCACCCACAGGGACGCTCATCTCGAAGAACGTCAGTTACTGCACAGGTGAGTAACCTCCTCCTCTTCTTAACAAGTGACTAAGATAGTGAGGCAAGTGGTTGAGTGAGTCAATTAGAACCTTTTTAACCTTCCCTAACAAGATCAACACTTGCTAACAGGGAAGGCTGTACCAAAGAGCTAATAATAATAATAAATAACTAATAAAAACAGATTGAGGACCTGAAGGCATGTTTTAGAGGCAGTGTCTAGAGTGAAAGCTGTTCTTCATGCAGTGATGAGAGTGACAGAAACACTCATGATTTATTCTTGACCCAGTCCCAGAGACAGTGGAGCATGGTTCTTCAGCAAAATGATTAGCATTCTCTCTCTAACGGGCCGTATTCTCCTCACTGCTGTGCAGCGTGGAGTGGAGCAGTGAAGCTGAAATGCAGTATAAAATGAGAAGATGTGAGGCTAAATGAAGCAGGAAGCCGCCCTACTGCAGAGCCACTACTGGCCCCTCTGCAGCACTTCAGATGCAGAGCCACCATTCAGCCAAGGGTGTGACCTAATAGATAGGGGAGGAATCAAAGGATATTCACTGTAAGTGGCATGTTCCCCTTGTGGGGACGGGGGAAAGGCCCATTATAACTTATGCAAAAATATTTTGAGACAAGGGCAAAGGCAGTTGTATTTATTTGTAATGATTTCTTGGGAACAAACTGATGCTGTTTATCTTTGCTTTTAGAACCAGCATTCCTCAGAGTCGTAGCTCTCATTCCTTGAATAAACAACTCATAATCAATATGGAACCACTGCAGCCCCTCCTCCCTTCTCCAAGTGAGGAAGAAGAGGTTCCTTTAGATGAAGGTGAGTCAATTATCTGACTGGTTCATACTCAAAATCATAACTGTTATAAACTGTTGTTAAAACATTCCTGTACACATGGAAAGATTAATTAAAAGGTGCAATATCAACTTAGTAAGTGTGGAAATAGCTGTACAGTTACCATTAGGAATTACACCATTAACTCCTCTGTGCATCGTATTGAAAAATTATTACTAATTCTGAGAGCTGTGTGGTGTGAAAGCTCCATGCAAGTAGAATGATTTAAGAATAATTGTCTTGGTGAGGAATTAATGGGGATAACAGTTTTGAGATCCTCAGGTGAAAGGCACGCAAAAAACAAACACAGAAAGCCTCACAACTTACCTGCAAGAAGTATGGGGATCATTCCACTAAATAATGACATGCAACGAACTCTGTGATGGAATGCGGCAGCTGTTTGAGATTGCACAGCAAAACTACATAGAATTTAAGGACATAGTAAAGAAGAATACCAGCCCAAATTCTCTGCTAATGCAACTTCATTGACTCCTGTTGACATTATTCTGAGGACTCTTTGAACGTTTGAGTATATTCTTTATATAAAGAGGATGTCTACATGTTTGCTTATTCACTGCTTTTTGCCCACATTCTGCACCTAACTCTGAGATGACGTGTTCATTAAAGATCCCATAGCATGGTTTTTAAAAGTAGGGGTATGAATCTCAACATCTTGGCTTAATTTCAACATAAATAATTACATTCTTTCTACCTAAAAATTCCCCCTGTAGATTCAATAGAAATATGGAAAGCCAATGGTATTTCACCAGAGAATTTGATTTCATTGGGCTGGAGATCAAATAATTTGTGGTTTCACCTTGCTGCTGCAGGAAGTACTAGAAATCTCACAAGTGTGTCTGTTTTCAAAAGAGTTCTACCTTCCTTTTACAGACCCAAAAAGTGAAATCCTGGCTCTATTGATGTCAAAGGGAATTTTGCCTTTTACTTCAGTGGGGTCAAGATTTCATCCAAAGGGGTTGGATGATGTTTGGCTAAGCATTTGAATGTTTGGGTACTTAGCTAAACATCTGGTCATTCACCCATTACTGTAGATAACTATGTAATTAGTGTTAATTTACAATAAATGACTTGTTAGCTACAGCTTTCAAAGGTTTGTATTTATGGTGACTTCATTATCTGGTTACCAGATAACCACCAAATACTGTGTTACTAGAAGACAGTTACCACAATTACAGAATAATTACACCTTGTTACTTGTAAAAAACAGCCCTTTTTTTCAAAATCAGCTAATGTCCCTTCTATAGGGTTTCCTAGCTGCAGAAGTATATATGGCTGGAGCAGCTGAATTTACTATTGGATAAGATGAAAAGTGTGCAGTAGTGAAATCCAATTTTGAAAACTGTCAAGGGTAGTGCTCACTGGATAATGTTGATAGACTTCAAATGAATAACATGTACAGTTCAGTAGCCACCTTGACTTTCAATCAATTAGATATTGATATAGTTACTTTAGATTTAAAGTTGTAAGACCTAATGCGAATGTTTGTCTATGGATTGTCTCCTAGGAGGTACCATAAGCATAATTAAATTACTATGACTGCTAGTAATAATACTTAGCACTTGTATAGTATTTTCCTCCATAGATCTTAGTGTCTTTTTTATGAGGTTTGGGGTGCGATCCAGCCCAGTGAGGGGCTGTGTCATCACTTCCCCTGCAACCTGGATGCCTCTCAATGCTTTGCTGTTGTAGCTCCCAGCCTGGGATGTTCACAACTAGCCTGCAAGCATACAGATCACACTCTGAAGTGTCTGTGTGCTAGACAGCCCTGGTTCAGTGGCTGTGACACCAGAGGCCTGTCTACAGCCCCGCTCTGGCTTACACCACCAGCCGTGGTTACATCCAGCAAGGTGATCCCACCACACTCCCAGTCCTCAATTTTCCCCAAACCATATGCTCTGTGATGACCAGCCCTCTCGTGGACCACTCAGAGAAATAATAAGGTTAGTTTGTTCCTCTAAAGACACACAAGTACATCACATCTTATTAACTGGGGTAAATACACTCTTCCTTTTAAACCCACACTGAATTACTTTACAGTTAAAATAAAACAAATTTATTAATAATAGGACATAGGTTAAGTGATGCCAAGTAAAAGGAATAAAGTTAGAAAGGGTTGTAAGCAAACAAAAGTGAAAACATGCATCTAAAAGTCTAAACCTTAATCTAGCAAATTATGGACTGTTCAAGATGGTTTCTCTCATCAATCTTCCTTCTTCCCAGCCATGGCTTACTTTCCCTCAGTCAGGACCTTCCACATAAGTACAAGGCGCTGTCTTCCCTTGTCTTCCTAGGTGAAAGATCTTTGCCTAAGCAGGTTTCTCAACTATATTCAGTTTCCAGACACTTTAGACCCTCTCCCCACCTCCCCAGATTGAAGGACCCATCTTTCACAGCTTGTGCGAACTCCACTCCCTTGTTCCTGTCTGGTGATGGTGGCAAAAGATGGCTTCCGTCTTTTCTTAGATCTTCCAAAATTAAATGACTTCTTTTCAAGAGTCAGGATGACCTCATGCTTTTCTTCCCTTCCTGTGAACGTCCCAGTCCTTTGCTGATTTCTGTGTAAATGGGGCTTCTCTTGTTTTGATTCCACCATGCTTAATTTACATAAGAGACAGGTAAATAGCTGCCTTCTCTCCTGTCTGGCAGGGAACCTGTTTGGCCACATACTTTAATAAATAATATCATTAAGTATCCATATATCCTCATATAATGTTAATACAGGCATTTCACAATTATATTAATTAACAGTGTGCTATCAGCTTTCAGAAAAGACCTCACTCAATACACTTTTTTATAATACAGTAATATTGTATATAATCATTTGATTTAATATTGTATATATTCAGGTCATTCAATTCACTTGAGGTTCAGCCTTCCCATCTTTATAGACCTGTAAACCTTTTAAATGGATTCTTCTGAGAGTTACCCCTCAAAGTAAAGTTCATTTAAGCTGTGAGGAAGGCAACCTCATGAGGCGAGATTAATAAGATTGGGATTTTTCATCTTGGAAAAGAGACGACTAAGGGGGAATATGATAGAGGTCTATAACAGGAGTTCTCAAACTTCATTGCACCGCGACCCTCTTCTGACAACAAAGTTACTACATGACCCCAGGAGGGGGTGGAGAACGAGTCCCGCTGCTTCGGGTGGAGGGAGAGGGGGCTGCAGCCTGAGCCCCGCCACCCTGGGTGGGGGTGGAGTTCAGGCTTCAGCTTCAGTCCTGGGTCCCAGCAAGTCTAATGCTGGCCCTGGCAACCCCATTAAAATGGGGCTGCGACCCACTTTTGGGTCCTGACCCACAGTTTGAGAACCGCTGGTCTATAAAATCATGACTGGTGTGAAGAAAGTAAATAAGGAAGTGTTATTTACTCCTTCTTATAACACAAGAACTAGGGGTCAGTAAATGAAATTAATAGGCAGTAGGTTTAAAACAAACAAAAGGAAGTATTTCTTCACATAATGCAGAGTTAACCTGTGGAACTCTTTGCCAGAGGATGTTGTGAAGGCCAAGACTATAACAGGGTTCAAAAAGAACTAGATAAATTCATGGAGGATAGGTCCATCAAAAATAACTGGATAAATTCATGGAGGATAGCCAGGATGGGCAGGGATGGTGTCCCTAGCCTCTGTTTGCCAGAAGCTGGGAATGGGCGACAGGGGATGGATCACTTGATGACCTATTCTGTTCATTCCCTCTAGAGTACCTGGCATTGGCCACTGTTGAAAGACAAGATATTGGGCTAGATGGACTTTTGGTCTGATCCAGTATGGCTGTTCTTATGTTCTCTGGTGGAGAAGGAAGCTCCATGCTCTTTCTTCCTCCACTTGTTAGCTTAATAGCTTAGTTTACTTAATATGTAAAAATGGACCTTCATTGTCTTTGTCTGAAGACTGGGGTGGTCAGAAAATCAAATACACATTTCTTTGTCTAAGGCAGGCCTATTTACCAACTCTTCCTGCATGCCTACTTTAAACACACTTTAGTCATAATTCTAGCATATATTCATAACTCTTAATACCCATGGTGTGCTTACATCATACAAGAATATTAATTATCAGTGAGTTATTAGTTTTCAAATGATACCTCACAAGGCATATTTTGTACAAAGATTATTACAATAGTGTGAAGGGTGTGACTACAGAGGTGCTTGTGTCAGTCTTACGAACCGGGGAAAGCATTAATAGTTGCTTTACACAGAGTCCCAGAGCAGTTAAATGACTTGTCTGCATTCACATGGTTAACTGGTAGCAGAGCCAGCAGTAGAAACCAGGTTTCTTGACTCCCAGACCAGTGTTAGCACTATCAATATTTTACCTGTTAGCCTAGTACCTCTTGCTTGTCCCTGAATTTCAATCAACCTTATATGTGGTAGCTGAATGAATTGCCCAGTATGCAGTGGCTTGGTGGTTTCTTGTGTTACCATTTTAATGAGCTCCTTGAAAATATTGCTTTGCTTCCTAAAATTGCCTGAGAGAGATTAATTCACAAGTTGGCCAAGTCTATGAGAAGTATTAAACTAAATTACTTTACAGAAACTGCCAGGCAATGAGGTAGATTTCATGCCAATTATTTGAAAGTTGCTAGGTAACAAAGATATCAAAGTGAACTCCAGCACAGGAAACCTTCTGTATGGAGTTTTGAACAACTTCAAACCTGTCTGTACTTAGGAGAATTGTTTCAGAAGGGAAAACAAACAGAATGTAGGGACTAAAAATAAATCCCAATCATTCTAACATATCTAATGTCATTCCTCAAAATCTAAGCATATTGTGTAGACTTGCCTGTAAAATGAAATTCTCTTCCATAAATATACAAGTTGTTCAGTAATGCTGTGTGGTATTGCTAATTTTCCCCAAGGCAAAAGCATGAATAGTACAGAAGGAAGGGTGTTCAGACTGGACAAGAGGTCATGGCAGTCCATTGCAGTGCAGGCAAAGCCAATAGACTTTGGTGACGGCATCAAAAATTACTGTTCTGTCAGTTAGAGAAGTTTTAAAAGTGAATAATAAAAAAGCATTTCTGTTTAGAACAGCCAGACAGATCCGAATTTTCAAAGTTTGGTGCCTGGTTCGTCATGTGGGCACTTAAATTTGCAAGTAATCACCCACATATCAGGTTGAGATGACTTGTTTCCAGTTTGAACACCCAGATGCAGAACTGGTTGCTCTACCTTAAGCCCCAAAGTTTCAAAATTATATTCTTCTTCGAGTGCTTGCTCATGTCGATTCCATGCTAGGTGTGTGTGCCCATGTGCGCGGCCATCGTAGATTTTTGCCTTAGCAGTATCTGTAGGGTTGTCTGTGGCACCCTCTTGAGTGCTGCGCTCATGCGTTGGTATATTAGGCGCTGCCAGCTCTACGCCCTCTCAATTCCTTCTTACTGCCCGTGATGGTTAGTTGGAGCGCCTTTCCCTTTCCTTGCAAGGGTTAGCGATTCTTCTACTTCAGTCTTCGAGCCTTAAGGCCTTTTAAATAGTTTGTTTACAGTAGTTAGTTAGTAAGTATGGTAGTTGTTAAGTAGTGTAGTTAGAGAGAGAATCCCAGCGGGGACTTTGCCAGAGATGGGGCATGGTCCGCTCTCCAGGTTTTAAGCCCTGCTCTGACTGTAACAGTCCTATGCCTATATGTAACAGTCTATAAGGTGCCACAGGATTCTTTGCTGCTTTTACAGATCCAGACTAACACGGCTACCCCTCTGATACCAGTCCTATGCCTGTTAGTGACCCACATAGCAGCCTCAAGTGCTTGGGGAATCACATGTGAAGGACAAGTGTCGCATCTGTAAGAACTTTTATCCCAGAACTCAGAAAGAGAATCAAATACACGTTTCTTTGTCTAAGGCAGACCTTTTGTCCCAGAACTCAGAAAGAATGAGACATCCATTTGAGGGACCTCCTCATGGAGGCTGCTCTCTGCCCGGCGTCCGAGCCTTCCCAGCCGGAGACTGCCCCTAGCACTTCAGCCTTGGCGCACAGCGCACCCCTGGCACTGGGCTCCACTCGGCACTGCTCCCCATCGCCAGTGCCTAAGAAGAGGTTGAAGAAGAGTGACTCCCCAGCACTGAGCAAGAAGGGCAAAGGACCCAGTTTGGGCTGACACCCCACATGGGGATGCCCCCCCCATGGGATCCCCAAGTCCCCTGAGGGATCCACCATCGACTCCAGGGAGTGGTAGGGGACCCTGACTGGTGGCAGGGCCGATGCCTTCCCAGGCTCTCCTGGCGCCCAGAGAGCAGAGGTCTCTACCAGCGCCGCCGGCACTGCGTGTGTCACAGGACACAGCAAAGGCTCCTGGCGAGGGAAAGCCATCCATAAAGACCCCCCCAGAGGGCGGGTGAAGGACGCCAATCCTCAGAGATGAGACAGCACTCTCCGTCTCCATGCCCCAGGTCTCTGTCTTCTGCGGGATGTCCTATATCGCTGGCACCATGCCCATGGTCTTCGCCCTCTTGACACAGGTCGCCTAGAGGAAGGCACCGGTCACCGTATCACCAGCACCGATCATCCTCCCACCGGCTGTTTCCTCGGCACAGATCCCTGTCTCCCAGACAGCGGGAGTGGTTTCTGTCGCGGTACCTATCCCCTGACCCTGACACCAGTCTCCCATGGTGATGGTTAGCCATCAGGCGCAAGCTTCGACGGCCCCTCCGTGGTCACTGGACGGTGATTCCTCCTGTACGGAAAGGGAATTCAGCCCTTCACCGCGATAGCACCTGCATGATTGGGCACCTGAGGCTGTGTTGACCTCTGCAATGTCATTGTGGCAGCAAGGCCAGTGGCCGGTGCAATGGCCCTACTCGAGCACATGGGGCATGCCTGTGATGCCAATGCCTCCGTCAGTCCATTCCTCAGCTGCCATCTCAGGGCAGCAACTGGTGGCACCAACCTCGGTGCGCGAGGCACACTCGGAGGCTGGGGTAGAGGAGTGAATGCCCACCCTGAAGGCCTCTTCCCCCGTGGGGGATGACGTCCTGGGGCCTACCCTGGTGACCCTGTCATCGTCATCATCCCCAGATGAGGTGGTGGCGGGGCCCTCCTGTGCCAGCCCGCCGGACAATTTTAAAGAACATCAGTCTCTGCTTCGTAGGGTGGCTATGAACTTGGAAGTGGAGGAGATGGCCGAACAGGCGGACACCCTGTTTAATGTGGTCTCTGCCAGTACCCCTACCTGTGTTGTGTTGCCAGTACACGATGGGGTCCTAAAAATAGCAAAAACCCTTTGGCAAACTCCTTCTTCCATCTCTCCCACCTCCAAGAGGGCCGAGAAAAAGTATTTCGTCCCAGCCAAGGGGTTTGAATATTTGTATACCCACACTCCTCCAGGCTCGCTGGTCGTCCCCGCAGCCAACGAGAAGGACAGACGGGCAAACCAGTTCGACCCCCAAAAATAAGGAGGCCAAGAGGCTGGTCCTTTTTGGAAGAAAGATTTATTCAACGGCCAGCCTTCAGTTCCTGGTGGCCACCCACTAGGCTCCTGGGGAGGTACAACTTCAACTTATGGGACTACCTCCGTAAGTTCGAGGATTCCCTGCCCCAGGACTCGGCCCAGGAATTCAGGGCCCTAGTGGAGGAGGGTACGATGGCTGCAAGGTGCTCCCTCCAAATGGCGTGGGACGCAGTCAATTCGGCAGCTAGGGTGGTTGCGTCGGCGGTGGTCATGAGGCGTAATTCCTGGCTTCAGACTGCTGGTCTGTCCCAGGAAATGCAGACCTTGATTCAGGATCTGCCCTTTGATGGGAATGATCTCTTTGCAGAGCAGACTGAAGCAAGGATGCATGGACTGAAGGACACTTGGGCCACCCTTCGCTCGCTGGGTCTGCATACACTGCAGTCGGCGAGGAAGCAGTTCCGGCCGCCCCCGCTGCCAAGGCCTTGGCAGCCTCAATGGGCCTGCAAGGAGAAGCGATAGAGACACGAGTTTTAGTTGTCATCGCCCTTCCTCCTCCCACTCCCCTGCGCAACCCAACCCGTCGAAGCCTCATGGGGGACAGAAGCGCTCGTTTTGAGGGTGCCCTCAAGAGCGATTCCCCAGTCAACTCCCCAGATCTGCCTCGTTCTTTCCTCAACGGTCTTCGTCCCTACCATTGGATCTGGTCACGGGTCACCTCAGACCGTTGGGTGCTAGAGATTGTATCTTGGGGCTACGTGCTGCAATTCTGCTCATTCCGGGGATTGGACAGGGGTTCCCTGTCAGATGCCTTTCTACTCCCATGGTCGGGGGCTCTGATGAACACCTTCCCGCCGGTACCGCTAATCCACAAGGTCCTTATGAAGATCAAACAGGACAAGGTGAAGGTGATCCTGGTAGCCCCTGCGTGGCCTCAGCAGCACTGGTTCGGCACACTGATGGACCTTTCGGTAGCCTCCCTGCTTCAGCTTCCTCTCTGTCCAGACCTGCTGTCCCAGAACCACAGCAATCTTCTGCCTCCGAACCTGGCGGCGCCACACTTGATAGCGTGGCTTCTGTATGGCTAACTGCGGAAGAATAGGAATGCTCGGCCTGTGTTGGGTAGCAGAATGCCCTCCACCAGAGCAACCTACCTGGCCAAGTGGAAGAGGTTCACGTGTTGGACCTCAGACTGGGGTATCCAGGCTGAGCAGGCTTTGCTGCAGGCGATCCTGGACTATCTTCTACACCTCAAGCTCCAAGGGCTGTCCTTGTCATCAATCAAAGTCCACTTGGCCACTATTTTGGCCTTCTACCCTCGACTCCAGAGCAGGTCAGTCTTCGCTCACGACATGAGGGTCCTGTTTTTGAAAGGTCTGGAGCGTCTCTACCTGCACGTTCGGGATCCGATCCCTCCCTGGGACCTGAACCTTGTGGTGTCGCGGCTCATGGCTCCTCCCTTTGAGCCTCTAGCTTCCTGCTCCCTTCTCCTCCTCTCCTGGAAAGTTTCTTTCTTGGTCGCAATAACATATGCTCGTAGGGTCTCTGAGATCAGGACACTTACTCCAGAGCCACCCTATACAGTGTTCTGCAAGGACAAGATCCAGCTGTGGACATATACTTACCAGTCTTCTTTCCAAAGCCTCATAAATGGGAAGAGGAGCGCAAATTGCACACCCTAGACACCAGGAGGGCACTTGCCTTCTACATCGACAGGACTAAGCCGTTTCGCAAGTCAACGCAGCAGTTCGTTGTGGTGGCAGACAGGATGAAAGGTCGTCCGGTGTCTGCTCAGAGGATTTCATCCTGGATCATGGCCTGCATCCGTTACTGCTATGACCTGGTGAAGGTGCTGACACACCCTGGCACCCCAGTATTCACCACTGTCATGTAATTAGGATATGTTTTGGACAAAGTATACTTTGTGAGGTATCATTCTAAAAGTCTTGATCTGCTAGACATTAATATCTCGTTGGATTGTATGTGTTATTGTATGTAAAGTTATGAAATTTGGGTATGTATGTGTTACTGAAACATGTTGTGAGGTTGAAAACACCCACAAGCAGCCTTTCAGGTACAACAGTAAAAAGGCCAAACAATGTTAATGGCTTATTCAGGAAATGCACACAAACACAAGGATTACTGTGTACAATAGAAACCTCTCAGAGATAGCACTACACAATGGGAACTGTTTGACCCAGGTCACAGCAAAAGAGCTTTCCAGCAAGTGGGAAGACTATATAAAAAGGGGAAATGACGACATGATGTTACCTCACTCTCCCTACAACAACACACCTGGAAACACCTGAGGAATAAGGACTGAACTGTGTCCATATAAGTGATGGTCCCAGGCTAGAGGGATTTCTAGCCTGTGTATGAAATCCTGGAAAACCCAAGCTGCAGAGCCAAGGCAGCTTGTGCCTTAAGAATCTGCCAGCCTGGGCAGATTTTATCACTCAGGGTGAGAATTTTCTAATTCATATCCTACCTATCTAGTGTGTTAAACTCAGTTTGTGGTTTTGTTTATTTACTAGGTAATCTGCTTTGATCTGTTTGCTCTCACTTATAATCACTTAAAACCTATTCTTTTGTAGTTGATAAGCTTATTTTATGTTTTAATCTAAACTAGTGAGCTTTGACTGGAGTGCTTGGGGAAAATCACCAAAAGTATGCATTGTTCTCTTCACATTGAGGGAGAGGCGGACCAGGTATTAAACCCGTATACTGACCAAATTTGACAAGGGCAGGACAGTACTGCTCTGGGGTCCCAGGCTGGGAAGCTGGTGATTAGAGAGCCTGCGTGTAACTGCAGCTCGGTGTGTCCCTACCTATATGAATGCTGGTGAAAGTGCAGGCTGGAAGGCTTTGAAGCTTTCCACAGCAGTACAGCGTGAGAGGGAGCCCAGGCTGGTGGGTCAGGGGGCTCAGCGGTACCCCAGTTCCAGGTGGCACCCCGGGGGGAACTCATCACAAGTGCCTCCACCAGCAACCGTGACTGCCCACTTGACTAGGGCTCAGGCTTTGTCGGCAGCCTACCTGGCCCAGGTGCCAATTCAGGATATCTGCAGGGCCACTACTTGGTTGTCTATCCACACGTTTACGTCTCATTATGCGCTTACCCAGGAAGCCCAAGACAATGCTGGCTTCGGTAGAGCAGTGTTGCAAGCCGCAAGACCATGAACTCTGAGCCCACCTCTGGGGATACTGCTTGTGAGTCACCTAGAATGGAAACGACATGAGCAAGCACTCAAAGAAGAAAAAACAGTTACCTACTTTTTGTAACTATTGTTCTTTGAGATGTGTTGCTCATGTCCATTCTATTACCCGCCCTCTTGCCCCTCTGTCGGAGTTGCCGGCAAGAAGGAACTGAGAGGGCGTGGGGCCAGCGGCGCCTAATATACTGACGCATGAGCGTGGCACTTAAGAGGGCGCCACAGCTGACCCTACAGATACCACTAAGGCAAAAATCTCCAGCGGCGCACACCTAGAATCGAATGGACATGAGCAACACATCTCGAAGAACAACAGTTATGAAAGGTAGGTGACCGTTTTTTTCTTGTGGATGGTTTACCAGACCAGTACTGGAAGAACTACAAGTATAAGGATAATATTCTTCATACTTAGTCGCACTGACTAGAATGACTTCAGGGAACATGACAAAACTCTGCCTATGAGTAACAGAATTGAGATGGAAATTTATCTCTAATACTTTGTTTAAGTTTTTATGTTGGCAAGGACCTCCTTGCCCCTTCCTGTGCCAGGTGTCATAGATCTTGCACTCCCATGTGTCTTGAGCATTCAGAAGATCATTCTCAATCAGTGCATTGCAACAAGAAGTGAGTGAGAGCCACTGGACAGAGCGCTGATTCATGTAGACACAGACACAGTCCAAGTGGTTAACAGCTATAATTAAAAGCAATGGTTCTGGAAAGAGGGAGAGTGGGAAACACTCTTTTCTGAAGCTCTACATCTTTGTCTTCATACCATTAAAATATTTTAACAAAACTACTAGGTCACATTCACAGTTTAGGGAGGACAGGTTTAAAATCTAGCCTAGTCTGCCTTGAGAGGCACGTTGTCAGCACCTCTCCCACCCAGCCTGTCCCAATGCATCCCGGGCAGGCCACAATCACATTTCAACATTATACCTTAATTATGTCCCTCCCCAGCCCCCCGAAAGTTTTTAAAATGACAGTACTCCTGCATTTTTCAGGCTAGTAACAGGTGCCTGTTGTTCTTTATATTGCTGAGCAACCTGAATCATCTTGTCAGACTTTTCAGAGAGAGAGAGAGAGAGAGAGAGAGAGGAATACAAAACCCTAGAGAAACTAGTAGATTTGTTTAAGAAATGTGCTGGGAGATGGCAGTAATTATCAGGACAGTTTCCCTGGTGATATGATAGAAATGAAGGTTAATGTCTTTCTATTTACAGTTAATGGAAAATACTTTTCTTTAAAGATACCGTCCTCTCAGGATTCTCACTATTGAGTCTCCCTCTCCCAGTGCAAGACAGGGCAGAACTCCCTTTACTGAGTTTTTATTCTCTGAAGCCATAGGAGTTAAACACGAGACCATTAAACCTTTCACACCCTCCCAGTCACACTCCAACTTCTGCTGTCTCATTTCCTAGAATCTTCTAGCAGGTTCTTTCTCAACCATGGTCAGGGAAAGAGCTCTCTGCAGGAGCCAGGTGCTTCCACTGACAGCATCTCAGGTATCTTTGCTTGAATAAATTTTCAGTTTTTGCTGGTCTGTCTGTTCTGCACTATTGGCGTGGTGGTCATAGAAGTAGAATTCTTTTCAGAATCCATGACCTCCTACTGCCTCTGGGCTGATCTGGTATGCTTCATTGATATCCTCAGAGCACCTTTTTTAATACTTTAGCATCGTAGCCTTAACACTTCAAGTCTTTTGTCCCAAGTTATGTAGCACTTTGGTGCATTTCTTAGGCTATGGCTACCCTATGGACCTCACAGCGGCACAGTTGTACTGCTACAGCTGTACTGCGGTAATGTCTCCTGTGTAGCCGCTCTTTGCCAGCAGGAGAAAGCTCTCCTGCTGGCATAATTAAACCACCCCCAACAAGCGGCATTAGCTGTTTGCAGGAGAGCCTCTCCTGCCAACATAGCACTGTCCACACCAGCACTTTTGCCAGTGAAACTTATGTCCTCGGGGATGTGTGGTTTTTTCACACCCCTGACCGACAGAAGTTTTACCAACAAAAGTGATACCGTAGACAAAGCCTTAGTGATCAGCGTTCTCAAGACGCCAGTGTGTTAGGAACTTTGCACACACACACACACACACACACACAAAAACAATCAGTGCCAGCTTTGGAGTATTTTTCTGAAGAAAAGTAATTAGTACTTGTCATGTTCCAGGCTTTCCAGATCGATCAATCCCCCGATCCATATTGACTCTGCCTAAAGCACTTTTAGATTTGTACGGTTCTCAACATGGATCCAGAGTCTTGCTTTGCTGTATGTTTCATTTCTAGAATGTTGTTCTCCCTGGCTCTGACCCAGAAGGAGGTAATTTCAAAAAGCATTAATAGAGGTACAAGATGTCACTCGCAGATGAACATGACCTCTCTGTGGAGATGAGCATTAGAGGTGTGAGTGTCAGATATGCTTGGAGATGTCATCCAGAACCATCAAACTCTGAGAGGAGTGCTTAAGGACATTTCTAGAGGCACTCCTCAGAAACTCCTGTCCATACAATAAGCTGATTTGGAGTACTTCAAAGAATTCATCCTTGAAGCAGAAGCCTGAGTTGAGCCCCTGTATTGTGCACCAGGAAAAGGTTTTCAGTGTGGGGCAAATGGGCACATGTGGATCTCTTTAGGTGCCTGTGATGGGGTTTACAGACCCAAACTGAGGCTAAGGGAATTGTGGAGCACTATGAGGCCAAGAAGGCCCTGTCCCTCAGCAGCAGCAGCAGAGCATGCTCCAAATGGAGGACCTGCTTAAAAGGGGACTCTGAGACTGCTGCAGGAAGGCAGCCAGGCTTTAGCTTCTGGAACAGAGGGATCTACCGGGGAAGGATCTGGACTGTGGGTAAGACCGAACTGGGAGGCCAACGGCCTGGGTCCTCTTTCTACCCCTGTTCTTCCTGAGAAGGGAGAGCAACTGGACACTGAGCTGGAAGGCCTAACTGACTGTCTGAATTACTGAAACTGGGAGGGAAAACGAGTGCTGCGACCATGCCACAAAATGAAAAGAGAACAGGGGAGGTAGGCAGTGGCCCAGCAGAGGCTGGTCTTTTGTACCAGCAAGCGGGGACTGAGACTTTCTTAACCTTTTCCCCATTGGGGCCTGGGTTGGGACTGGTGGAAAGGGAGGGCCCAGGTTCCCCTACTTGCCTCTATGCCCCCAGACACTGGAGGAACCCAGGAAGCACCAGGGGACAGTGGACTCTAACTCGGCCGCCAGCCCCTCAGATTGCCTGGCAGGGCCGTCCCAACATTATGAGACTGTTGAACCATGTCCTGCTCTCTAGCCCTGCTGGACCCAAGTGAACCCCAGCACAGTACCCCCCACAAAACCTGCTAGGTTGCTCTCTGTGTTTCTGTGTCTGTAATAAAGCCTAATTCTTTGTGTTTATTCAGCTGTTATTTTGCCTGTCAGGAACTAGCAAAAGTAGACCAGTATCTCTGGATCCCTTAGTCACCAGGTTCAAGCAGGGCTTGACACATTTGAACCTCCCCATTAAAAAGCCCCCTGAGTCATGGGATATGAATGTGGTTCTGACAAACTGATGAAAGTGCCATTTAAGCCACTTGATACATGTGAGCTCACATTTCTTACATGGAAGGTTATTCTGCTGGTAGCAGTGACTTTAGCTCGCTGAGTGAGCAACCTTGAGTCTTTTTAGTGACTTTCTACCTTATGCCAAGTTTTACAAAGAAAAGGATGGTGCTCTAGTCTCACCCTAAATTCATTCTAAAGTTAGTGATGGATCTCCACTTCAGTCTGCCACTTTTGAACATTTTCTTACTCTCATGCCCATCCCCTTGAGGTCCTTTTCCACAAGCTCGACATCCAAAGGTCCTTCATACTTTATTTGGAGTAGACTAAGACTTTAGGAAGTCCACCCAACTTTTTGTTTTAATCGACACTAATTCAGTAGGCACTGTTTATAAAATCCACATCTGAATGACTAAGGGACTATTTTAAGACATTGCATTAATTACTGCTCTGACCTATGGAGGGCTGTGGATCATATGTCAAACAACAGTCTGAAGCAGAGTGGCTTTAATTGTTAGCTTCAATTAATTGCTAGCTTTAAGTCTTTTTCAATTGCAGATTTATGCATGAATCTCTCTGCACACTTTTACTATGCCTTAGTGTTGAGATTTGGCTCCAGGAAAGAGCCCTTCTGATTCTTGGCACCACAGAACTAATTCCCAAAGTCAGCTTCCCCAAGCTCTTCCTCCACATAGAGTTCTGTACTTCTTTACCTTTGTTCTATTTGAGTTGGCCAAATTCGGGACATATGTTTTCTGAGGATATATCTGTGTATGTGCCTCTTTTTGTGTTTGGAGATATCTTATCCTGCCCTCTGTATGTACCTTTACCTGTCTAATTAAAAGATAGATATATAGTGGGTATACAATTGGATATAAATTTATACTTAGTAATGTTGGGCATTGGCCTAGATTTGTGCATTGTCTTTTGCAGTGTTATTGCTTTACTTTATTTTGACAAATCCCTCAAGCAGCTCAGTCTTTGAGTGAGAAACCTGTACAGATGGAATACTTTACCTGTAATTCTCTTTGTTGCTGTTTCACTTGAAACCTGCACGTGCACACCCATATATGTAACTACACACACACTCAGGTACTTACAGTTGTTACCCATTTTACATTTGCCAATCCAAGTTTGTATGTCAAAATATGAACTTCATGCATGCATGGAAATCTTATGCATACAACTAAGGCACACAACTTTAAATATTTGGCCACTTTTGCATAACAATTTTGATGTTTTAAAACGGATTAATAAAAACACAAAATAACAGTCCGTGGCCTTTAGTATGGGGGTCTAATGTAATCTTTAAAGTTCAGAAAGATGTAGTAAGTTCAGAAAGATCCTTTTGTGCAGCAAGGATTCTGTACTACTTCTAACCTAGTTCACTTTTCTTTTTTCAGTGCACAGAACAGAGTTATATCACACACTTTTTTTTTTTTTTTAATGTATTTCTAAATCATTGTTACTTCAGGTTAGAACTGCACTTCACCTATTGAACATATGTACAATTATGCATTTGCATTCTTAAAATCATTCCAGTTGAATATAAAATACACAGATTACTGTATTTCAGATGGTGAGAAAAATGTTAAATATTTTGCATTGTAGAAACAAACTGCCTTTGATCTTAAAATTAGCAGAATAGTACTTCTGAGTGCTGATTATACCTGCTGTACAAAACAGGCAGCAGGGCATCACAAGGCTCCATGGCTTTCTAAAATTAAATAACAATTCCATTTTGAGATTGCTACAGATTGGAGGCAGCTTTTCTAATTTTCTTGTAAACCCCTGTAAACATAATAGGCATCTTTTACTCAATTTACCTGTAATTTAATTTCTTGCTAATTACTCAATTATTTTTGAATGTTGAGATCTTTATCTCATTAGTGGAGCAAAGTCCATAGTGTGTGACTTGAAGTGTCTGCCTTTTCTTGTCTTGGTACTGAATCTTGAACATTTCTTTCTGAAGTCCCCTAGTGGATCTACGTGTAATAGAATGCATAATTTGTTTTTCATGAGCTATTCAAATTTACAGTCCTCTAACTTCAAATCAAACAAAACTGTAGGTTTAACCACCCATGACAGAAACATCCAGTTCTGCAAGCATAAATTGTTTTGTCAATGCAAAAATAACAAATGTTTCCCCACATTCCCTCTGAAAAACCTACAGAAATATACAGATTAATGTCCTTCAGAGGCAATTAGCAGCTGTGCCAGGATTCCCTCAGAACACAATTGTGAATTCTGACCTTTAAGATATTCTCCACATTTGTTTGAACATCATATTGTTACGTTTCCCGGGATACCCAGGGTTGTGAGGCACCTCGCTACCACCTGCCCTTCGTGTGAGGAAACTTGGTGCCTGCTTTGGGTCAGCTCCCCAGCTGCACTGGCAACACAAGCTCTCCTCTCTAGCCTCGCAGGCCCTGCTGTCACTCTACAGGTAGCAATTGGCACATCCCAACCCCTGAACTCTCTGAGCATCTCCTGGAGTATACAGGCCTTGGTCCACTGGACACTCGCAGTATTCACAGATCCTCTGCTTCTAAAGAAACAGTACAGCTCAGTTTACCAGTTTCACCTCAGACCACTGCTCTGCTTAACACACAGCACTTACATATGTCTATAGTGAAATCCAGTATAAATTTACTTAACAAAGCACAGAATTCAAGTAATAGCAAGCAGAAGTACTGGAAACAAATGTAGACATATAAAATCAAATCATGACATGCATTTTAGAGTCTAGACTTAATTAACAGGATATTCTCATGTCTCGTAGTGTATTGCTCACCCAACATCCTTGAAGCACTTTACAGCCAGGCTGGCCTGGGACCCTCCTTTCATGAGATGAGCATGCTGTCAGTTTGCCTCATAGGTGAAGGATTAAAGATGTCTCTTTCCACTCTAAATATACCAGACCAAACCGTTTGCCTTTATTCATAAACAGGACAGCCCCTGCTTGTTGTCTGTTCTTGTAGATTTCTGAATCTCTAATTTGCACCTGGCTCAGTGTGCAACTAGGCATACGTTTTGAGGCATACAATACACAAATGGCCAGACAGGGAGATAATTACCTCCTGCCTGAATGAAACATTTCCGAGACGTCACCTCCTGGTGACCTCCCAGACCTTAGGAACATAATTTTCAGTATAGATACATGTAGGATGACTGGTCAACAATATGTAACTTCTTAAATATTATCCATATGTACATTTTGCAATGATGATGATGACCTGTGGGCTACTGGCTCTCAGTAGAGACCTCACATGCCACACTCTGGTGAACTATTATGCTGATATCTGACTCAGGGGATCCCTGTACAAACCTATGCAACCCAGCACCATAGTACTTGTTAAAAAGGCAAAAAACTTCTACCACTAAAAATTCTAAGTGCCCAAGAGTAGTATCTGGAGGATTGATTGCATACTCCTTTCACTTTCTTTTCAATGGTGTGTTAGGCTCATGTGTAATAAGCTTATGTATCCTAACCACAGTTTGCATATTAGGGAATATTGGTCTTGGAAGTCATAGATTTTCCTCTGTTTTTTTAAACCAAACCGGTCTACTTAAAGAGAAGTTATAACCCCTCTGCTTTGAAAGACAGCTTAAATCAGGTCTAAATGCAGCCAACAAGAGGGCTTTTCTAACGGTTTCCAACAGTAGGCTAGAATCTCAGCTACAGTACATCCATTGTTTGCTAGGTGCACATTGGGGGAAGGGAAAGGGTTAGAGAGTGTCAGAATAATTGGTGGTGGCTCCCTGATTCTGGAGTTAGTGGCTTTCTGGGCCATTTGTGCAACCAAAGGAGCACAAAAAGGCCAGACTGCTGGAGAGACATCACTCACTGTCTGGAAAATCCCTTGCTGAATATGTCTTTTGAATGTTACACAGCATTCATTGCCAACACCAGGAAATGTATTGTCTATTCTCTCTTCTTAGAGGTGGAATCTCTTCCCTACTTGCTGAGTGTCAAGTTTAAAGCAAAAGTGTCACTGACTCAGCTATATGATTTCGGACTAAATGTTTCAGCAGAAATTCTTAGACACAGTCAACGGGCTGATTCAGAGTAACCCAATATGGGTTATTTTTTTGCATAAGTATATTCATTGCCCATGAATATAATTCACAGCCCTGGCCAAGGGACGTTTGCTCACTAAGTCAGGCTTCCCTTGATTTAAGAACACACTTGTGATTTATTTAAGAACAGGCTCTACTTGATTTTGTAAATCTATAAATAGTACAGCTGCTGCACTTCTTGGTAGCCAGGATTTTCGTTTTATATCCTAATAATTGCTACAAGGGGGATGATGATGGAATTTGATAGGATCACATAGGAATGTCACTTCTGACGAGGTAGCAAAATGGGGCAAAACAGAGAAGGGGCCACTTGGTCCTCTCTCCTCCTCACAAAGAATTTGCTCATGAAAAGGAATGTGGGTGCATTGAAAGTAACAGTAGCAGTCTTTGTTCCACATAGTTACTTTGGGGAGCAGTAAAAGGAATCCTGGCACTGGGGACAGTCTTACTTATATGGAGCCCAAGTGTATGTTTATATATAACAATGCTTTGCTAAAATGCAGATGCAGTAATATCTGGCTGAGTTAAAATAGATGTCTTGCATAAGACAAACCAGTGGGGATGAATCAAACATCCACAGGACAATGTGTGGGGACACTTCATTCTCCTATAGGTTCAGGGAGAGCAAGAGCCTCTGATATGGAGGGTCTGGCAGCACCACAAGTGTTTGAACATCCAGGATGAGTGTTATGGGGCCGAGATGCTCCATTCCTTCCCCATGTGGCTTCATTGGCACCAGCAAGAACTGCCAGTACAACTGTCAGGATGGCACTATGTATGCTGTTTTATTCCATTTTCCAGTTGGAAATAGTTATGCACTGAAAGCACATATGGATTAAGTCTGTTTAGTGACCCAGCATATCCTTTGCAAGCCAGTGAATGCAATGTGCTTTCTGGAGAAACACCTTTCTGATGGATGTGAACATCCTCTGGTTTTGTCCAGCATTGAGAACTGGAGCACATCTCTAAAGGGAGATGCACTTTTCCAATTGCACTTTTCTGTTCTTCTCCCACTTATTCCAGGGAACAGGCCAGGACAGACTTTGACCTTAGTTGAGGAATCTAAGTCCCAAACCTTCAAATGTAGAATACCTTTATAACCTTCCTCCCTATGCAGGAGGAATACTCAGCTTCCTGGTGAGAGCAGCTTTAAGTCCCATGCAGGGGCTAGGGATCTATCCCTAGATAATTACAAATGAACCCACAGATAACATTGGTTGTGCAACTCTGACACAAGCTGAATTGAATTTTTTTTAAATAAGGATCATAGTGTCATTTTGCCCAGATACTTTGTGTGTCTTTTTTATGGCCTGTTGTTTCATCTTACTATGTTTTAGTGTATTACATATTTTTATATTTGTGTGTGAAATTCAGCTGCTTTATTAGCAACTGCTAAGTGAGAAAGATGCTATTGAAGATATTGCATTGTACATTATGAGACAGTTGGAAATGTTTAAAAATAACCTCCCCTTCTGTTCCCTAATGGGATATTTTTATTGGCCATGTTAGAAGCCTGTCATTTGATTCATTCAGAGCAACTGGCTTTAGTCCTTTAAAACACAGTGGAAACTTAGTGAAAGGTCAGAGCCAGTATGGGTGGTAGTTTGACAAGGCTGTGATAGAAAATATAATAGTCAGTATGGTGAAATGTCTGGTAAAAATCCAAACCAGGAAAAGTATTCATTTGCGTATGGTTAACCACTGTAGCAAAGATGTGTGTATTCGCTTGCTGAGGCATGGGTCAAGGATCACAGCTAGAAGTGCTGGTAAGTTTCATTCTAATATACTCAGCTGCTTTTAGGACTCTTTTCAGAGAAGTCTGGTGTCCAGATTTTCATAGTTTAGTTTGTCATACTAAAAATAGATCATTTTGAGGGAAGCAAAATATATTGTTAATAACAGAATACTACTTGTAATGGGGTAGAGAGAAGGAGGAACTACTGAGAGCTGAAAAAAGGATAAGATCAAAAGATGAATGAGATCCACCGGATAAATTATTTAACATGCTGTATATTTAAGTGTGAATTACTCATTTTTGCTAGCAAGTGGAATTTTACTCCTGCAGCCTTTCAGGAAAGAAAAAAGGTATAAACCTATTATAAGTTTAGAAACAACAAAACAGTCCTGAAAAGAGTAGTTAGGGACCTTTTGAATGATAGCTGAAGTACAATAATGACTATTCTTAGCTTATCGCTGACATTTCAATAATTACAACTGACCAGGTTGAACTGCCAATCCATGCCATTTTTTTCATGTAATTGAACCCAATGTGTTTTGGATTTCTTTATTTTTCAATAATTGAAATGAAATTGAAATGAAATTGATGTACATCAGGACTAACTCCACGAAGTAAAAAATTTTAAAGGTAAAAGAGATGTAGTCAGAATCAAGTGCAGTTTTATATAATATCACTTTTTGTGATACTGTTCGTTTATTTATTGCACTTCAGTCAACCAGGGCTATGTACATTGACCGGTCAGTTTCACTTTCTTTTCAGTCAGTTTAATTTTGTATGCACTTAGAACAATGTGTTTTTGTCTAATTTTCTTTTAAACTACATCTCTATTAATATTAAGTTTTTAAAACCCTTCTCTTTGTAAGGGGTTACAAAGAGATCATAAGAGCCCCAGTGCAGCAGGGCTTTTGTGGTGTGCCTCCACCTCCACCTTTCCCAACAGGATGCCCCAGCACTGGGGGCATTCTAGGGCGGATGGCAGGGGGAGAGAATGGCCTGGGTGTTCTTACACTCCAGAAATTCAGCATCCCTGCAGCGGCCCATACGCAGTCTCTGAGTATGTGCAAATCACCTCTCCTGCTGGACCTACGGCCAGTGCAGTGATTAATCTGGTCCTTGGGATATAAACTAGTTTCTGATAATGTGGATTGAAAACAATACTACTTGTATGGCTTTAATCCTTATTGGTAAATGTATACAAAATCCCTATATCAATTAAAATAGAAAAGTGGGAAGGGGGTGGATGTGGCCTCCTGATGCAATGGCTGCATTATATTAAACTGCCACGGGGGCACTGACCACCTGCAGCAGCACCATCTGCCCCAGCACTGCAAACCTAATCTTGCCCCGGTGCAGAGGGGAGGTTCGGGGGGGCTGGCGAATGAGCCAACCCTGCATGGTGGCACCTGTGCTGCAGCGCTGGGCCTGGCTCTTTACTTGGGCAATGCAACCTAGTGCCCAGGATCACAGCACCACTCAGGTTTGGCCTGGCTGCCCTTCGGTCATGACAGGAGGCAGCTGGGCCAAATATAAATGAGTGGTGTTGCAACCTAATGCATGAGGTCACACCACCACTCAGGTTTGGACCAGCTGGGCCAAAACTGAGTGGTGCTGTGACCCCGTGTGCCAGGTCGCAACATCCAGAGTGATGAGCCGGGCCCAGCCATGCAGGGCAGGAGCTGCTGCTGTGGGACCTCCACTCCACACCAGGCCAGGAGAAATGTATGTTTGCCTGGTTTTGCACCCTTGCGGATGCAAGTGAACCCATGAACTCACGTGAAAACAGCCTTTGCTAGGGAACCTATTGATATTCAGGCTACAGCATTGCAACCTCACAAAAATCTTGAGAAAAATCTCCCAAAATACTTGGATTGACTTAAAAATCATGCTTAAAAAAGACAAACTTGATGATTTTGGGTGTGTGTTCTGGTTTTTGACCACTTTGGAGGAAAGTGTCTTGTTTTGTGTGAGAGTATTTCAGGAATTTCATCCTAAAATGCTCAAAAAAGGCACACAGAAATTTGGGACCTTCTTCCCTTTTACTTCTGATAGATGGTGTCCCACGTGTCCCTTCCCCAGGCACTGATCTTTGCTCCCACCTCTGTGCCCTGCTCTTTTCAGCCTCCTGTCTTGCTCTTTCTACTTCTGCAGGGCACTGCTCCTGTCCAGCCCCCTGCTCCAGTCATCCCAACTCCCTGAATGCTGGCCCTGCCAAGCGCACGCTCTATCCTATGCTATGTACCTCCTCCCAGGACACTGCCCCTGGCTCTCCTGCCCAGCTCTCCCTTTCCCTCCTCCCCCGGCCTATGCCCAATTCTGGGACAGGGCAGCTAGGCAGGAGCTGGATCCCTAGAGGCTGGGGAGGGGAGAAACATACTCCTGGGATCCCTTTTCTATGGCTTGCTCTGCTTCCCTCACCCCACTTAATGCTGGACAGAGGGGGAGGATGGGTGAGAACTGCCTCTGCTGACAACTCCCTGCTTCTTTGGTTGCCTCATGGGCACAGGCAGCAGCATTATCAGTGGAGCAAAAAGCTGTCTGTGCGGGACACAGAAAGCAGAGAACTGGGCCTCTGTCCAAAGCCTGCAGCAGCCTCCAGTGGCTGCAGTGAGAACTGCAGCATCAGTTACAGTTCAGGCAGAAATCCTGGCTTACCTGCACTTCCGGTGAGAGGCTGGTTTTAATATTGCACAATCACAGCACTCACAAAAATACTGTGAGAGTTGGCAACTGCTGGTATTTTAGTTAGCTTTACAGTACAACTAAACCAAATTGGAATTACCAGCAGGAAAGCAGGCAGCTGGCTAATTATGCAAGGTTGATATGAAAGATTGAGCTCTTATTCAGAGTAAAATTCATTTCACTTGCATAAAGCCAGAGTGCACATAAACCCCAAGTACAACATTAATGCAAGCCTGAGATGAAATCCACTCACTTTCAACCCTGAGACCACAGTGGTGGAGTTCCCATGTGGCTGCTATGCTACTCCAACCAATTGTAAAGGAAGTTTGAGTTAAGGGATCCCAGTAATCGCCCAGTTCACCCATACTGCCACTCTTCACTATGGTCTAAGCAAGCCAGACAACTCCTCCGCCACACAAGATTGTGAAGGCTCCCCACTGCATGATAATTGTATTCACTATTTCAGCACAGTATTGCTCTGAGGCTTAAGTGCTGTGGTGGGCTTGCACAGGTGAATTTTATTCTTACTGAACATAACACGCAAATGCACTGTACTTCTATGTTAGTCAATATTTGAGTGGATGTTGTTACTTGTAGCTGATACTTCCTTGTGTGTACATTATTAGTGCAGAGAAGTTATCTCCCTTCCTATCTAAAAACTTGCAGGATGAAGAAAGAGGATGGGGGGAAGAACCTGCCTTATCTCAGTTTTAATTGTTTTACTTGTGTCATTTTGAAATTTCTGCCTGATTATTTAGTTTGACTTTTGAGCATATTGTCAGTAATAACATTCCTCCTCATGTAATTTTTTTATTACAGGCAAAAACAAACAAACCACCCACCCACCTACAAACAATTTATTTTCCACTTGGTATGTAAAGCTGTGCAATATATCCAGTTACCTAAAGCAGAAGTTTCACCAAGATGCACTATATTTTTCTGGGCCACTATAAGGAATGTATATTAGCTGGAAATATAATAGAGCTAGGGCTCCTCTAGACCCTACTTAATCTTCAACTGATGGTTTTGGGCCATTAATAGCTGGTAAAAGTTATGCCAGGGGACCAGCTCGGTCCTGGTGCACAGTGTACTACTGCTGTAGTGTCTGCTTGCCTCTTATGCAACTGTTCATGTTTTAAT
This sequence comes from Platysternon megacephalum, assembly GCA_003942145.1. NCBI lineage: Eukaryota > Metazoa > Chordata > Testudines > Platysternidae > Platysternon > Platysternon megacephalum. Next base: position 8,497,861 of record QXTE01000004.1, read on the forward strand.
CTGCAGTTGTGGAAATGAGGTTTAGAGCCATCCCAACTTGTTTTGGAGTATAGAGTACATAGCTGAAGGGAGGAATTGGGTCCTGGCTGGTACAGTAAGATTTTATTCTGTAAAACTGGTACAATTGCCCCAAAATGTTGCAAACCTTTGGTATAGATATATAATATAGCAGATAAAAGAGATGCCATTTTGAAGTGATCTGATGCCAATAACATGTATGAAAGGATCTTTATCTATGGAATATAAGTGCCTATAAAGTAGACAAAGCATGAATGAAAGAATCAGTGCTTTCAGAATGTAATTTAATATTCAACCCAGCGATTTTTTTTTAGTCCAAGTACTAACAGTAAAAACCCCACCTTAACTAGTATTGAAAAAGCAGTGAACTGTAAAACCTCCCAGAAAACTTTAATAATGTATCCTCCTTGACTGAATAGGGTTGAAGACAAAATAGGGTTCATACACAAGTAAGTGCAAAAGATTCCCAGGTGTGACAGAGACTAAATTAAATAATTGTCTCCAAGATTACTTTTGGGTTTTTTCATCTCTTTCACCAGGATCTCAAAGGATTTTCTTTTAACATGGGCTCATCATTTTAGTTAACCTTCAGTTCAAATGCTCTTGAAATGTATTCAAACACTAACAAAGGGGCCAATTTCTAAGATGATGTAAATTCTGCTGGAAAATTTGTTGTGGCATAATGTCATAATGTTTGCATTGCTGTATCTTGACAGTGTGTTCTCATATAATTTTATAAAATCTCAACATTATGAATCATGTTCTGCCATAATGGCATGGCATTTATGATATGATGCCATGTCATGACATGACTCTGTCAAACTGTAATGAGCCCCGGACTGGAAATTTAACTTGAAATAAGTGGACAATGCAAGTTTCCAGAATCCTTGATTTCACAAATGTTTTAGTAAGTGCTGAGTATGAAGGAAAGAAGAGAAGAGATTGTTTTCGTTTTTTATTTTTCAGATTGACCTTGCAGCATTGGCAGTTAGAAACATTGGCCTGTATTCTTCATTGCCAGACACCACCTGCAGTAATTTACATCTGTCTCAAGCAGGTGTATAACACTACCGTTCTGATTTGATAGGCTTTTACACCACTATAAAGGACAACATGATATGCAAGGTAGTGGAAAATATAGCCCCCTTTTGACTTGCAAACTAAGGGCACTTGATACAGAGAATAAATGTAGAACACTGACGTGTTTACAAGATCACTTTTCTAGCCATAATCCCACATTTACAGGTGATAACTGCTGAAGTTTATATTTATGGTGAGAACTCAACATAGTACATTTACTCAAGACATGCAGCATTGGATTATGCTGTAGCTGTTTCATTCAGAATTCCTGTTTGACATTCCGAAAAATCTGCTGCCCACTGCCAACATGCGAATGCCCTATTTTTCCTTTGCTGAAGTTGAGGATAATGTATAATGTCTTAAGTACCATATTAGTGAATGACTGTGGATAACATACATTGATAGCCCTAATTGGTTTGGCTTTTTCATGAGTGGTCCCCTTCATAGTCTTGCTCCTAAATAATTAGCTCAAACTAAATAATAGTGCTGTGTAATTGGGACCTGCCATTCCATTTTCATGTCTTAACTCTTCACACTACCTCTCAGAAAATCATTAGCTGAAGGAATTTACTCCACTGCCTTCTTCCTGTATGTTACCAGCAAGCCAAATGAAGTTTGCTAGATGTCTGAGATGAGAACAATGTTAATCATACTAATATGATCTTCCTTGTATGTGTTCTCTCTGCATATTATGCACACTGGAATTCACCATGGGGAGGGGGAGATGGCTCAGAGGCACAAATGAGGATGACCTTGCTTTGGAGCAGTTGCAGTTGTCCCCTGTGTGGTAGGAATTATATTAAGAAGGTATTAGTGACCTTGTGCCTAAACAGGTAGAAGAAGGCATAGGGCCAAGATGTTCAAACTTGGATGCCTAAAATTAGGCACCTAAATCTATTTTAGGCACCTAAATAAATGTCCTGATTTACCCTTTGATCCCATTGGATTAAGTGGAAGTCCAGCACCTCTGAAAATCAGGCCACTTAATTAGGTACTTAAATATGGAGTTAGACGCCTTACTTTAGGCAAGAAAGTTTGAAAATTTTGACTTTGACATTCAGGATATCAGAAATATTCTTTGAAGAACATTTTAGCGTGTAGATCCTGCACTGAACTGTGTGGTGGTCAGAAGATGTAAAAAGGAGAACAAGCTCATTGAAAAAAGTAAGAACAGGAGGTTGTAATGTAAAATGTTGTGGCATGAGAAATACAGACTACACAAAGTTGCTAAATAATTATTGTATCAGTGTAAGGATGTCTGTGCTGAGATGGTCAAAAATCAATTACAAGGCTCATGACCTAGGATTGACCGAATTTGGGAACTTCACTACACGATGCCTGGTGTGAAGCCATCAGCCATGGTCACTCTGGCTGGTGCAACAGTTCTTGATAGATTGTGCATAGATCATAGATAAATGGAATGACAGTGGTCTTCTTTAGCTAGCTAGTCAACTAGAGAAAACATAATGTGTGCAGAAATATAGCTTATAACTGCAATAGAACAGAAACACCAGCAGTATCCATAAGCTGGTTTAGTAATGCTTTACAATGTAACTACAAGAAAAATGTGTACTGACCTCCCCCCACCGTCAAAAAAAGTGAGAAGGCCCCTGATTTCTGAGTCAAATCATTTTTAATATTATTGGTCATTTTATTTATATTTTATATTTATATTTTAAAACTGAAATAGTGAACTCCTATTCAGAATGATCTTGTCTGCACAACTGGCTGTACTGAGGCTGTCTTTTTAACTAGGATTATTGTTTTTCAGTTCCTGCCCTGTTTTATATGGTTACAAAGCAGTCGCACATCTCTGTGGTAGAACCTACAGTTTCACATCTTTCCTATACAAGGTTAAGAAAGTGCTTGTGTGTATTCATTTTAAATTTGGTTTTATATCTGTTGTCCTTTAACGGAGTTCTGCTTTGATTGCCACTTTTGTTAACACTGAAAGACTTTGCAGGTCTAGTACAGGTGGCACTGGAAACACAGTTTCATTTTATTTCTCATTATCCAGTAATTAATGGCCATGCATCTTATTATTTTATACCTCACTTGTCATGTAGCATCTAGCTGTGATCCTCCATGGTGTTACTCTCATTTTACACCTGTGTATCTTATTAAAACTGCAATGGTGGCTTAGGGCCTTTGTGTCTATTGGTACCTAGGCTTTTGCTTTAAGCAAAGAACTGGGAGTCAGTTGATCTGGGTTCTAATTACAGCTCTGACATGAGGTTCTGGGGTTACTTTGGGCAAGTCACTTAATCTCTTTGTGTTGGTTTTGTCCTCCGTAGATAGATGCACCTGTGTACCTCCCAGGGTTGTTGCGAGGCTTTATCAATCATTTGTAAAGCATTAAGGCCTGGATGCACAAAAGGAGTTAGATGTCTAAGTCCATTTTAGTTTCAGGACCACTGCAAAGCACAAAACCCCCACTGAACCCTGTAGGCGCCTAAGTTCCTGCCTCAGGGCATGTGCACTGCCACCTCACTGTAGGCATCTGGACACCTATTTCCCACCTAAGCCTCAGAGCGAGTCACAAACCAGGTGTTCAGCTGTCTAACTTGCATGGGGGAATCAATCTTTCTCTCTCTCTCCCATTGACGATATAAGTATTTATGACTAGGATGGAGATGGTGATTGTGAAATGCTCAGGAAGGTTAGAGAGACTGCAGAAACAGAAAACCCGGTAATGGGGGGATTTCAGCTACTCCCATATTGATTGGGTACATGTCACCTCAGGATGGGATGCAGAAATAAAATGTATAGCCACCATTAATGACTGCTTCTTGGAGCAGCTAGTCCTGGAACCCAAAAAGGGAGAGGCAATTTTTTATTTAGTCCTAAGTGGACCACAGGATATTGTCCAACAGGAGAATATACCTGAACTGCTCGGTAATAGCAACATAATGTAGTTAAATTTAACATCATTGTGGGGGGGAGGGAGAACCAAACAAACCCAAAATAGTAGCATTTAACTTCAAACGGGAACTACACAAAAATGAGGAAGCTAGTTAAACGGAAATTAAAAGGAACACTCACAAGAGTGAAAGGCCTGCAAACCGCTTGGAAACTATTTAAGAACACCGTAATACAGACTCAAACTAAATGTGTACTCAAAATTTAAAAAATAAAAAAATAGAGGACCAAAAAAATAAAAAAGCAACCATGGCTAAACAGAGTAAAAGGGGCGATCAGAGACCAAAAGACATCCTTTAAAAATTGTAAGTCCGATCCTAGTGAGGAAAATAGAAAGGAGCATAAACTCTGGTAAGCCAGATGTAAAAGTATAATTAGGCAGGCCAAAAAAGAATGTGAATATCAACTAGCAAAAGACACAAAAACTAACAGCAAAAAATGTTTTAAGTACATCAGAAGCAGGAATCCTGCCAAATAATCAGTGGGGCCAGTGGACTATCAATGTGCTAAAGGAGCACTCAAGGAAGACAAGGCCATTGCAAAGGAACTAAATGAATCCTTTCCATCTGTCTTCACTGCAGAGGACATCAGGGAGATTCCCACACCTGAGCCATTCTTTTTAGGTGACAAAGCTAAGGAACTGTCCTAGTTTGAGGTGTCAGTAGAAGAGGTTTTGGAACAAATTGATAAATTAAACCGTAACAAATCACCAGGACCAGATGGTATTCACCCAAGAGTTCTGCAGGAACTCGTATATGAAATTGGAGAACTACTAACTGTGGTATGTAACCTATTAGTGGATAGCTAATGCAGCACCGATTTTTTTTTTAAAGGCTCCAGATGCAATCCTGGCAATTACAGCCCAGTAAACCTAATTTCAGTGCCAGGCAAATTGGCTGAAACTATAGTAAAGAACAGAATTATCAGATACATAGAGGAACACAATATGTTGGGGAAGAGCCAACATGGCTTTTGTAAAAGGAAATCATGCCTCACCAATCTATTAGAATTCTTTGTGGGTGTTAACAAGCATGTGGACAAGGGAGCTTCAGTTGATACACTATACTTGGACTTTCAGAAAGCCTTTCACAAGATCCCACATCAAAGGCTTTTAAGCAGAGTAAGCAGTGATGGGATAAGAAGGAAGGTCCTCTCATGGATCAGTAACTGCTTAAAAGATAGGACACAAAGGCTAGGAATAAATGATCAGTTTTCACAGTGGAGAGAGGTAAACAGTAGGGTCCTCCAGAGATCCATACTGGGACCATTGCTGTTCAACATATTCATAAATGCTCCAGAAAAAGGGTTAAACAATGAGGTGGCTAGGTTTGCAGATGATACAAAATTATTCAAAATTGTAACTCTTTGCAGTCAGCTTTGGACTTAACTAAGGGATTTCACAAAACTGGGAGATTGGGCAACAAAATGGCAGATGAAATTAATGTTGATAAATGCAAAGTAATGCACATTGGAAAAAAATAATCCGAGCTATACATACAAAATGCTGGGGTCTAAATTAGCTATTACCTCTCTTGGAGTCATTGGGAATAGTTTCTGAAAACATTCACTCAGTGTGCAGCAGCAGTCCAAAAGGCTCATGGAAAGGGGCGAATTGAACATGGGTCTCCCACATCCCAGGTGAGTGCTCTAACCACTGGGCTAAAAGTTATAAAGGCGGGCACTACCACTTCTTCATGCTCACATGGCAGCAGGGCCTAACTCCAGGAGAGGGTTCACAGCTGAGAACAGCAAGCAGAGAGAGGCGCCTCCCTGCAGCTAGAATTTAGGTGACTATTTCTGTGAGAGTGGTGGGGTTTAGCACACAACCCTCTTGTTGGTCTCTCCCATTGGCTAGCATTGGTGGCTCCCTGTCTAGCACGCTGGCTTTTTGTCAATCACATTCTAAGGCATCTATCTGTTCCCATTCATTGCATAGGGAGCCTAGGCACCTAACTCAGGCTCAGCATCACCATGCCTAATTTCTTTTGTGCATCCAGCCCTAAAAGATTGCCACATGGTGAGCGCCATAACGTGGAAGTGTTATTTATTTTATTATTACCACACATACCTGTGTATCTTTATTTGGGGGCTGTTCTCTTTTAAAGATGGAGAACGTCTACAGCTGCTAATAATAGTTACACGTAGGAATAAATTTGAAATTGTTCTATCACAACTCCATTGTCTCCTTCAAAATCCCCACTCCTTGTTTGATTCCCCTCCTTTCCCTTGCCCACTTCCTCCATTCTGCTACTCATTGCTAATAGCAGTCGACTGAAGTGATTAAAAATACTGGGATTTTTGACGCACTCATATAGCAATCATGACTCAGCCAGAGCACTTTTCAAATTAGGATTTTTAAATTACTTTCACTTTGCTGTTGTCAGTGCCAACTAAAAAGAATATAGTGGCATATTAGAGGAAACCTAGTGGGTTAGGAGCGGAGAAGAAGGAAGTGAAGGGAGAGACCAAGGGATTGGGGAGATGGAAAACTCGAGAACAAAAGGAAGGAAGAGAAAGGGACAGATTGGTGAGAATAAGAAAGATTTAGTGTGAGGGAGGAGGGCTGGAAAAGAGAGAAGCATCAAGGAGAGGGAGATGAGACTGATAACAAGGAGGGAGTGTAGGTGAGCGAGGGACAAGGAAGGAAGGAGACAGACATGGGAGAGAGATATTCCTATCAGGACCCAGGGTATCCATTCACTTCCATCCATATCTCCTACTGTGTAGTCTGTCTTCTCCTTTCACATGGTCTCCTCTTGACAAGAATTTATAATAACCTACCTTGATGTCATGACACCTGTGGTTGAATGGTAGTGATTAAATTTCCCAACCTCTAGGTGTTATCCTATCACTTTCTTGTCTCTCATTTCAAATGAAGGGTGGAGCTACATTTTCCTAACTGCATCCCAGTAACACCTGTTTGTATAGTAAAAACAGGAGCTGGATTATTGGAAGTCTGCCTTCTAGTAGAAAATGACCTCCTTCACTTTCCATATGCTGCAGTTAACCACAAATATTAATGGCCTTAATTTATGTATGCTAAGATTAAAAGGTAATCAGGTCTCAAGTTTCAGAGGATTGAGTTCCTGTAAAAGACACTCCTCCTCTGCTGCAGAATAGGTGGAATTTTAAAGGGAATGTCCTATTTAATCTATGCCAGCCACAACTATACAGTACTAAAACGTTACCGATTTCAGTAATCAAGTTATAAGCAAGTGATTGTGGAATCCTCCTTCCACCACTGTGTTCTGAAAGTACATTTCGTTTGTACAATCTCTTATACAAAATCCTACTGAAAGAATGAATTTGTCTGACATCAGAAATTGAGTCCTTTTTATCTCCCTTCTTTAGGTATCCAGCTGCCTAAGGAAGATGAAATCTCCGTACCTGTGATATCTAATTCCCCTGCTAAGGATGCTGGGGAGAGTGTAGATCTCACCAATGAAGAGAAGATCAAAGAGGAACCTTTAACCATCTCAGAACTGGTATACAACCCAAGTGCCAGCTTGCTGCCCACCCCAGTTGATGATGAGATTGACATGCTCTTTGACACCCCATCAAGAGCAGAGAATGAGAGAGAAGATACAGATTCATTTGAAGAACTGGAAGTGGATGAAAATGCGTTTTTGGTTGCTGAGGAAGAGGAGCTGAAAGAAGCCCGTAGAGCGCTTAGGTGCAGTTATGACTTTGTAATGGGCAACATGCAGGTAAATGCCTTTGTGAAGAGTTTCTCCAGGCTTCTTTTTGTAGGCCTTGGACTGTTGTTGTTTGTGTTTCCACTCCTCCTTGTCCTCTTGGAGTCGGACCTTGATATCTCCTTTCTTCATGAAATCCGTCAGACGCCAGAGTTTCAGCAATTTCACATTGAATATTACTGTCCTCTTAGGCAGTGGGTGGCTTGCAAAATAAACTTCATTCGTGACATGCTGGGAAACTCTTAAATGTTAAAGAAATATGATACAACTAAGGGCTATATTCAAAATTTCAGTTAGCATTAGCTTCTCATAATGCCCATGGGGCCATCAGCAGGTAGCTATCTTCATTTTCAATCCATTACAGACTGTTCAAGATCTAACATTTGCTTTTCATAAACAGTTGCTTTAGTTATAGGCTTATCTGGTGGCCTTTAAATAACCAAAAAGAGGTCTTATTTTTATTTCAGTGTTGACTTCCTGATCATCTGTTGTATCAGACAAGACTGGATAGTACTAGGGTTCATTATTTGTAACATTACAAGCCATGACATTCTGAATCTCAATGATAGTAGAGCCAAGAAGGAAATGTTTTTGAATATACTCCTTAGTGGTGTAACAGTCTTTTCTAACCAATGCCTATACAAGCAATGTTTATGCTGGGTTTTTGTTTCTTGATTTGTTTTTTGTTTTTTATATTTTTATGTGTTTAAAATATTTTGGTAAATTTTTAGCAAAAGATGACTTCTGAAGTTGTTTAAGTGTACAGATTGGTAAAATTAATGCACAAGGGCATATAGGGGATTTTTTAATGTTTTACCAATGGTTTGTTTTTAAAATATTTTGGATGGACAATGAGTTTATTATAACTCTTTAAAAGATGGCCTACAATTTGTAGAACATACAGAAAGTTTATTCAAGTGCGGGGGGACTGGTGAGGGGAGATGAAATGACACAGAAGCCTCAAGTAAGTTTTTAATGGCACAGTTCTAAAGCTAAAGGTGGTGAATATCATTGAGAAAATGATAATCCACCTTCATCTGTGTCCTGTCATCTTACACTTCAATCAGTGCTAAGTTTTTACAAGACAGTGTAAGTAAGTTTTGCCAGAAGGTGATGGATCTTTGGACTAAATGTAGATTATTGTACATAACATGGAAAGATGAAGAGATAGTAAATATCAGAAATGTCTAGCTATATTGGTAGATAAGTAACCTACTTTTTAAAAATGGCTAGAGAATAAAAAGTATACAATACTTTAAAAATCAAGGCATTAGATTGTACAGTTGACATGCAGATATTCTACTGAATCATAATAAAAGGACAAAATATTTTTAAGAGAAATACCTTGGTTCTTTATTCCTTTTGTCACTATTCTGTGAAACACATCCCAGAGAATCATCATTTAATGTGTCATCATTTCCTGTGCATGCTGATTGTCTTACCATGTATGTGTGGCATTGTACTCATACTATTTTCCTATTGATAGGACTCCAGTCAATGAGGTTCATTGTTACTTTAATGTGCTGAGGATTTGCTCCCAATATTGTGTAGAGAATATACATAAAACATTGTGAGCATTTAGAAAAATCAGTAGGACACCCCTACCCCAATCCAAATGCTACAGAAAAAAGGAAATTGTATTTTGTAAACTGGAGCATCATCATAGAGGATTGTTGTTTTTTAAATCAAAAGCATTAGGCGTGATCCTTCAGCCATAACACAAATAAAACTCCCATTAAAGCCAGTGGAATTTTTGTCTATGTACTGGCTGCAACTTCACCCCATAATGTCTGTGTACTTTATAAAGAGATTTTTTTAAATAAGAGATATATTTGAGTCTTTTTCATATTGTGCATACATATTGTAACAGTAACTGTAATTCATATACTTCAGAATCATTTATGGTTGACAAGGGGAATTGCAATTCTGTTTCCTCTAAACCTTTGCATATGATCAGTTGGAAATTTCCAACAGGGGAATTTTTCTCCTTTGTTTTATCCTTTTAGAGGTGTCAAAAAAGAAATCATAGCTCTTAGGAATTGTTCTTCTCCATTGTAACCATTTGGGTTGTTTCCTCATTTCCCAAAGAACAAAGACTACATAGAACCATTTAGTCCCCTCTCTTCTCACTCTGTCTTTCGTCACTAGCTTGGTCCCAATGACAATCACTATTGATTAGTCGTCTTGTGTGTATTTCATCTTGCGTAATGTCCAGCTAAACAATCTGTTCCCCTTAAACAAGAATTATCCAGCCTAATAGAACTTTTGACTAAAGTAGACATTTGCCATTAACAGGATATTATTCATACAATTGTTTTCCTAAACAATGATGTCAGCTGATGGATTCTAGGTGGTGATGTTTATGAAAGCTGGCAACCTGCTAGAATACAGGGGCAGGGTTCCATGCTGGATCCTATTTATTAAGTCCTTTAATTATAAAAAGTTAGGTGCTGTGTTCTAAAGTGTAGTTTTGTCTATGTAAAGTCATAGAGCTCCAGAAACAGGAGCATTCATTTTGTTTGATTTAACTCTATCAGAAAATGGTTAATGCATGAGGAAAAGATTACCTCAGAGAATTGATAGTGCAATAAGGAGATATGTAGGATTAAATGCAAGAGTGAGTATGAGTGAGTGTGTGTGTGTGTATGTGTATTTTACTGTATGTGTATACAGCCCTGGTCTTTAAAATTCCTCTCACCATACAGGAGCTTTTCTGGTCTATAAACTGAATTCCACTGAGAAACATAGAGTTCCTGTAACATACCATTTTACGACGTAAGGCTTGGGACTTTAAAGGGCTGGAACTCACACATAGTATGGCATATACATATCCACACACATAGAAACAATCTTGTATTTAATGCTGACGATGACAGAGTTGGATTATGAAGAATTTGTAGGTACAGTATTGTGTATTTGTCTGTGCTTGGATATATGGTAAAATGTTATGTACTTGAAATCTATTTTGTGGTTTGTCATTTATTTATGAATGCTACTCTGGGAAGAATTAAAAATGGGTTTATTTCATAGAAATACAAAAGACCTGGGGGGAAAATGTACCTGTAACTCAAGCCTTATCTTTGTACAGTGCATTTCACATTTCTCTGTCAATATCCTGATTGTTTTGTATGTTGATATGATGGCAGGAATCCCTAATAAAAAAATATACTGGGAAAAAAGCACTCTGCAATGATGGCCCTTCTTATGATAAAGGAATGTTTCTTAGTGTTGGATATCAACCTAAATTCATATTAATCCTGTACAAACAAAATGTAGTGTTCACAATGTACTTTTTTGGGACTCTGCTGTCCTATGGAATGGTACAGTCTGTGGGACTGTTACAAGTTGATGTTTTCTATATATGTTTTAGTAACTGTTGGATATAGCATGTGTCAGTCTTTAAAAGAAGTATTTTTGATGTAAAACAATTTTCATATTTAGTTTGGACTTTTTGGTGTATTTCTGAACATTCAAAAAGTGTTATAGAGTCACACAGTATAAGGCCAGAAGGGAACACCACATCATCTAGTTTGAGCTCCTCTAGATCACAGGCCACATACAACACCCAGCATCCGCACACTAAACCCCAACAACGTTCAGTTGGCTTATACTGTATTTGTGCATATGTATGTTTGTATTCTGTATCGAAAGCCAATACATATCCGGTTATGGAGATGCTAGTTGCAACTCTGCAGCTAATGTAGTGTTGAGTTATGCACTTAAAAGCAGGGACTCAACCTTTTTGTAATGTATGAAGAATACAGTGTATCCTCCCCAAAATTATTGCTTTTACTCTGAATGCTGAATGAATTTTCTGGAAGTTAACAAATAAATATACAGTAACTCCTCACTTAACATTGTAGTTATGTTCCTGAAAAATGTGACGTTAAGTGAAACGATGTTAAGCGAATCCAATTTCCCCATAAGAATTAATGTAAACGAGGGGGTTAGGTTCTAGGGAATTTTTTTTCACCAGACAAAAGACTATATTATATATATATATATATATATACACACACTCACACAGAGTATAAGTTTTAAACAAACAATTTAATACTGGTACACAGTGATGATGATTGTGAAGCTTGGTTGAGGTGGAGGAGTCAGAGGGTGGGACATTTCCCAGGGAATGCCTTTCTGCTAAATGATGAACTAGCAATTGGCTGAGCCCTCAAGGGTTAACTCTCTCACTCTATAAGGCAGCAGGAATGGAGGGAGGGGAGACAGCATCCCAGACAGAGACACACACCATGTGTGAGAGAGAGAGATGCGCATTTCCCCTTTAAGTACGCTGACCTACTCTTAAGTACACTGCCTTGTTAATTAGATCAGCTTGCTGAGACCCCAGCTGCTGCCAGCAAGCTCCCTCTGTCCTGAGCCCGTCATGTGTCCCCCCGGCTCTATGGAAGATGAGGTAAGCAGGGTGCAGGGGGACACCCTGACAGCCCCCCTCTTCCTCCCCTCCCCCCTGCACAGCAAGCAGGAGTTTTGGGGAGCAGCTCCAAGGCAGAGGGCAGGCACAGCACATGGCAGTGGGGGGAGGGACAGCTGAACTGCCAGCAATTGATAGCCTGCTGGGCAGCTGCTGCACAGGGAACTTAGGGGACCGGGGAGCGGATAGGGGGCTGCCAGTCCACCCTGGTTTCAAGCCCCCACCAGCTACTGCAAGGGGCTGCTCTTCCTGCAAGCAGTGGACAAAGCAGGCGGCTGCCAAACGACGTTAGAAGGGAACATTGCACAACTTTAAACGACCATGTTCCCTAATTGCTCAGCAACAGTAACAACGTTAACCAGGACGACTTTAAGTGAGGAGTTACTGTATTTATTAGTTTCAGTTAAAAATGAGTTTGCAGAGAGTCTGAAACAATAATTCTGAGTTGTGAATTACCCCATTCCTGGTAATAGGAGCTAACTCAGATGCCAGTGAGGATACAGTATACTCTAAATTTCAAAATTGTTTATTACTCATCAAAGCATGAAGGGGATAAAGTATTGTATTATAAAGTTCTGCACTACCATTTCCCAAAATGAATGTGTGCAAAGGACTAACTGGGGGAGGATAGCACAAACTATATATAAACTAAGATGTGTAGACCTTTAAAGACACATGGTAGGATTGGTAAAGCGAGTCTCTACTTACAAAAGTACGGGAAACTGCTGTAGGATTTGGAGGAGCTCATCAGCTTTGTGACTCCAGGAACGTCACTGCCAGGGGTGAAAGTAACTTAAAGGACTTACTGGTACTCCAGAGTCCTGAGCAGGGGGCAGGGCCTCAACTGGAAGAGGCGGGGCCTTTAAATCCCCAGGCCTTTTAAATCAAGATTTAAAGGGCCCAGGGCTCCGGCTGCGGTAGTGGCAGCTGGGAGCCCCAGGCCCTTTAAATCACTTCTGGAGCTACCAACTGCAGAGGCTGCTGGGAGCCCCGGGGCTAGGGGGCGATTTAAAGGGCCCTGGGCTCCAGCTGCCGCTACCGCAGCGGAGCCCTGGGCCCTTTAAATCACCGATGGAGCCCCAGGGGCTCCCGGCTGCCGCCGCTACCCCAGACTCGGGGCTCTGGCAGAGATTTAAAGGGCCCAGGGCTCCACTGCGGTAGCAGGGGCCGGGAGCCCCTGGCCCTTTAAATCACCACCGGAGCCCCGCTGCCGCTAACCCAGGGCTCCAGCAGCGATTTAAAGGGCCCAGGGCTCCGACCGCCGCTACTGCCCCGGGCCCTCTAAATTGCCACCCGAGCCCCGCTGCCAGAGCCCTGGGGTAGCAGCAGCAGGGCTCCGGCGGTGATTTAAAGGGCCAGGGGCTCCTGGCCCCTGCTACCGCAGCGGAGCCCCGGGTCCTTTAAATCACCACCAGAGCCGTGGGCCACCGCTGGGGCTCTGGCAACAGGGCTCCAGTGGCGATTTAAAGGGCCCGGGGCTCCCCGCAGTGACCAGAGCCTCAGGCCCTTTAAATTGCCGCCCGAGCCCCGCTGCCGGAGCCCCTGGGGTAGCGGCGGCAGCCGGGGGCTCCGGCGGTGATTTAAAGGGCCCTTTAAATCACTTCCTGAGCTGCCTCTGCCACCCAGGGGCTCTGGCAGCAGGGCTCTGGTGGCAATTTAAAGGGCCTGGGGCTCCAGCTGCTGCCGGGAGCCCCAGGCCCTTTAAATCACCAGCCTGGGGAAGCCGGTCTGGCACGGCGTACCGGCCAGACTGGACCGGCTTACTTTCACCTCTGGTCACTGCCTGTCCTGTTTGCACCAGCATAATTTGAATTTTCTCATGTCATCTTTCAAGAAAGGTCTGAGTGATCTCCCGGTGTATACCTCAGCCATTGCAGCTGTTACTGGCCCTCTTGAGTGCAGAGACAATGGTCCACATTCTTCTGTTTAGCAATTTTTCATTCCCTAGCTCTACAAAGGCCAGTGACTGGTCCAGTCATTCCTCAGTGGGATCTACCCCTCTCCTGCAGATCCTTATAGGAACCCCATCTTAGTATTTGAAGCAGTCTCCTTTGTGTTTGATTTTTTTCAAGATAGCTTAATGGCAATCACCTTGGCCAGATGAAGTCAGTGGGATTATTCCATTATACCCCACTGTAAGGGGCTACAATCTGTCCTAAATACTGCGCAGCTCCTTCATGGAGAATTAAGCTGCTCTCTGTCCTGTCAAATGATGTGTAGAGACGTAGAATGACCTGAATTTAAAACTATGGTGTAATTTTTAACAATAAAAGTCTTCTTTTTCATAACATACAGTCAGCTTGTCATAATCAATCACATGTCAATATTATTGCATCATAATAAAGGGGATCAAGGGATCTCTGCTTTCACTCAGGGGAAGAGGTAAGGGAGAAGGAATAAAAACACTGTCCATAATTTATAGGCTAATTAAAATAAAACATGAATAAGACATGCTGCATATTTGTGGCATTCTGATCTCTCTCACTTTAGTTTTCATTTTCTATTTAGAGAGAGGTCCTTTATCTGCTGTACAGAGATAGCAGATAACACAATGCAGAAAGGAAGTAAACAGTGACCCATTGGATAAAGACTGTGTTCTTGATGTTCAGTCTTATGTTTTTCTATGTTCTGATTGGTTTAATTAGAGAAATGTTTGAGGTAAGATGAGGTGCATTTCTTATTTTGGAAAATAATTGACATTATTGATTGTGTTCCATGAGGGAATGTATAATTATACATGACTGGAGGTAGCTATCAATAGAAGAAATGGAAAAGCCTCTCAATTACATTGCCATGTGCCCTATTTAGAATATTTAATTAACAGAAAGAATTAGCATATGAAATGTGTGTTGAAAAGGGGACATTTTTAATCACTTAAAAATATTTTTCCTGTTGTTTTTAATACAATGGCAACTACAATAGCCTATGCAGAAAACGTGATAAATGGGAAGAGGTTGATTCATTTTTGGCTCTCTTAATGCATTTTATCAACTGGAAATAAGGGAAAAAAGTGAGCCCCAGAAAGCTAATGATTCTCTGCAGCTCACCACCACCAAGTGTTCTACACATCACAGTTTGAGAACCCCCGAATTAATTATCAATCCTTGCTGGAGACCACAAATGATTTCAGAACAGCTTTTACTAGTCAGTTTATTTTGGGCCCGGCAAAGGTCCTTTCAACAATCCTTTTGTAATTATTAAATCCTAAAAATTTTGTGCACACCAAAAAATTGAACAAATTCAAATTTGTTATGCCAAAGTTATTCAACTTTTAGGTACTGAAGTAATCATGGTCTTTGCATCCTCCTAGACAATCACACAAAAGCATAAAATCCACCCATATTCAATATTGTAGCAGAGTTCAACAGTTATCATTCGCAAGCAATACTTGTGACAATGGTTTTTAATCAAAAGTTGTAACTAACTTTTCTTCTTTAAGGCTGGCTAGTAAGTTATTCAGTGACCTATTGGAAATTCAGAGATTTTAAGGCCAGAAGGGGCCATTATGATAATCGTATCTGATTTCCTGCATAACACAGGCCATATAGTTTCACCAGACATTTCTACAGTGGAAAAAATTATTGTTCTCTACTATATAAATGAATATTGAGTCCAATAACTTGTGTATGAAATAGTGAATATGTTCTGTGTTTGTACAGCGCCTAGTGCATGGGGGGGAGAGAAGAGGTTAGTCCATGACTAGGGCTCTTAAGCACTACAGTAGCACTGACCTCTGTCGTTTGAACTAATGAAGTAATTGGTAGCAGTAGTAGGTTGTTATCCTCTGTGTGGACCAAAACACCAGAAAAAAATGAGAGAGACATTTTCCTAGTGGCTTTCATGACTGTTTGCTGATGTTAGAGGAATCTTAAGACTCAGAACTCCTAGGTTTGATTTCAGGCTCTGGAGGGGAGTGTTCACTAGTGGTTATAGACACTTCTGCCTCATGTGCTCATCACCCTCTGCTCCTATCCACTCCTCTACATGCATCTCCTAACTTCCTTCCACTCTGCTCCTATCCACTTCTCCACCATGTCTTCTGTCCCCTTTGCTCCTATTCAACTCCCTCAACCACTCCCCAGATCCTGTCTCCCTCCCCTTCTGCTCCGATCCAACCTCCACTCCCATCCCAGCTCTCTCCCCTCTTATCCTCCATCTGTCCAATCTCCCCACACCCTGACCCCCACTTCCTTCCCCCTCTGCACCTATCCAACCTCCCCATCCCCTGGCTCTAACCCCTTCTCTGTAAGCTTATATACCCACCAATCCCCTCTAATCCTATACCCCTCACTCTCTGCTATCCTCTGCCCCCCTGCAATCTCCTAACCCTGCCCCAGCTCCTCACCCTCTCTGCATTCAAGTCATGAGGATCCTCCTCCAGGCTGTCTAGGTGCCAGCAGGAGGTACATTGACAGCACAGGAGAGACAGCCTTCCTGCTCTCAGTTCTGGTGCCCAGGCCCATAGCAATCTGGAACAGCAATAACAGGACAAATCCTGCTCAGCACCCACAGTCCTGTGATGGAGAAGATTCAATGACTGTGGGGAGGATACAAACTTAGTCCAGTTGGCACATAGGAGCTTCACAGATTGGAGAATTCTCAGTGCAGATGAAAGCTTTGGAGAACTTAGCCACCCACAAACCTCAACTGAGCATGTGCAATTTGATTTTTCATGGCTCATAACTTGGCCAAATTTGAGTGAATTTTCACAGTGACAGCAAAAGACACATGCCTGACACCAGGTTGATCCCCCTGGCAAACTTCAATTCATTGTTCCAAAGCAAAGGGGTGCTACAGCTTTCAGTGAAACAATTTTAAGCATTTTTTTAAACACAGGACACGTAATTTTCCCAAATCCCTTTTTCAGAAATGGCAGAACCATTTTATCTTAAACTTCCCAGAAAATACAGCCTGAGAAAGTCACCCAGCATAGAAAATTCCAGCCCAAACTGCTAAAGATAAGCAAAGTTCTAAGTAACTGAAAACAGAGTGGAAACCTTAACTATGGGTGGCACTAACAGCTCTGTCTATAATAGAAGTTTATAATTATTTTTGTTACTGCTTTCTCTTCCCCTCTTCACCAGGATGGTTTTTAATGGAGGTAGCTTTCTTTCATGACTGTCAAATTATGCCTTTTTTTGTTATCGAATAAAGTGTTCTTAAACAATTCCCAATCATCATAATTATGAGCTCATAAATTATCTTCATCTTTTCAAATGATTCTTTTAAAGAGCCATGGATACATATTTTTGTGTCGCTGTGGTATTGCAGCTCCCTGGCAGAGGCAGGTTAAGTGCTTGATAATTCATACACAGTGAAATGTCTTTTTACCTCTTTTGTCACATTCTGAAAAGCATCCCTTATATTGAAACAGCCAATTTTGAAAGCACACTGCTTGCATTAAAATTAACTGTATCTCTAAACCCTTTTCTCTGAACTACTGTTACTGAACCAGTAAGTCACACCAGGTTAGTAAAAACATGTTCAATCATTTCCTGTGTGTCACTGGTAGAATATAAAATGTTGTTTTCTATAAATCTACTTACATTTATACTTACCATTCCTATGAACGCCCTAAAAATGCCCAATTATACCAAACATGATCTTCTATATTATAATTGGCTCATTTTTGAACATATGGTTAGATAACTGAGAAGGTTTAACTTACCTTGTCCATCCAGCACCCACCAGGATTGGCAGAAAGGCTAGGAACATCTGCTTCAGAGATTTGTCTGCTGATATGGCTTCTTACCTGCTTGTCGATAATGACTGGATTACTTTACACTGTTGAATTGTTGGTGGTTATGTTGCTCTGCATAGAAATGTATCATTGCAGAGTCCCCCTCTGGCCTCACCATCTGAGTAGAATGATCAACAAAATCAATGATCAGAAACTTCAAAAGACATTTCTCAAAACATGAGAGCTAGTCATGGTTAATGAGATAAAAATGGCTATAAAAAGTTTGCAAATCTGAAATTTAATAATAATTATTACTCAGCATTTACGTAGCACCTTTCACATTGAAATAAATCAGATTACAAATGGGAGCCAGGCTGGGAGTGCATGGCCTTTTTGGCTCCCTCAAAATGAAAAGGAAAAATTCAGGGTGTGTTACTAGCAGCTGCCAGGTTAATTTGTATATTCAGCTCTTCGGCTCACCTGAGGAGTAAAAAGGTAAAATTGAGGGGGTTCCTACTGATGCAGGGTAATTTACATCTACTTAAGCGGTGCCTTTTTTTTTAACAGTGCATCAGGTTGTTTTATTTTGTATTTCTTTGTTGTCTTGTTAGGAACTGTTAAACATGTTTTGTGTGAATGCATGCATGTGGAAAGATAAAGTGAGAGTGAGGACTCTGAGGTCTCACTTTGTTCTGGGGAGAGGTTCCAATCCAGACTCTCGAACTCCAGCATCCATTTGGAGCCAACTGTGATGAGTTGAACTAGTGGAATGGTGACAATGGATCAGAGCTAGCCTAGTGCAGTAGCTCTCAACCTTTCCAGACTACTGTACCTCTTTCAGGACTCTGATTTGTCTTGCGTGCCCCCAAGTTTCACCTCACTTAAACTACTTGCTTTCAAAATCAGACATAAGAATACAAAAGTATCAGAGTACACTATTACTGAAAAATTGCTTACTTTCTCCTTTTTACCATATAATTATAAAATTGGAATATAAATATTGTACTTACATTTCAGAGTATAGTGTATAAAGCAGTATAAACAAGTCATTGAATGAAATTTTAGTTTGTACTGACTTTGCTAGTGTTTTTTATGTAGCCTGTTGTAAAACTCTGCAATTATCTAGATGAGTTGAGTACACCCTGGAAGACCTCTGTGTACCCCTGGCTGAGAAAAATTGGTCTAGTGGAATGGCAGCAGTACACCAGACACGAGTTGCAACTATGGGCCAGAAAAGACCTAGTCAGATAGTACCAGATCGGATACAGCTAATATCAGTGGACAGAACAGATTTGGAAGAAAGACATCAGAGCTGTCCACAGCAGTCAAGCTGAGGGGAATTGCCCTGATCTGCACCCACTTAACCACTAGCAAGTCAAACAATTTGTGAATGTGGTATGGGTGAATAAGGATTGTGGTTTATACAACAGTGTGAAGTGGGGTGAGGTGGGAGATCTAACAACCAGCCAAGAATAATGACTGAGGCTCTGAGGACTGTCCCACTTATCTATTTTGTGATTTTGCTTAATTTCATTTTAAAATTTATTAAGATAATTTTATTTGGAATAAACTACCATGGCCAGCTATCTGACAGGATAGTCTACTGTACACCAGGACCAGCTAACATGATTCTAAGGTAGTTAAACTGTGTCTACATTAAATGCAAAATTGTGTTTCATATCCCGTTTAGTAACTTGATTTTGAAAGGCACCATTTTTCCTGTCTAGACTAGGCCAAGGAAGCCATTACAAATGGTTAAAAATAATTGAAAGCATCCACCTCTTCATCAGCTTT
This sequence comes from Platysternon megacephalum, assembly GCA_003942145.1. NCBI lineage: Eukaryota > Metazoa > Chordata > Testudines > Platysternidae > Platysternon > Platysternon megacephalum. The sequence continues at coordinate 8,517,479 of QXTE01000004.1, forward strand.
CATTGTAAAGTAACAAGACCTTTTTTTTATGTTTGTATTTCTCTTCTGTCACACTGACGACTGGATTATATTAATTCAAATAACATACTTTTTGAGTATGTCTGTGAATTTCCTGTTTGTATCCTGCTAGCAAATTTTGCCCTAAATGTCTAAAAGTAATTATTAATTGAGATTGAATATTGAACTAAAAAAGTTGCCCTGAGTAGGTTTTTCTAACCTAACAGTTTGAGGAAAAATACTTGGAGGCAAGCGCCATGGCAGTGTGTAAGTAAGTAAGGAAAGAAGAGCTGAATCTGACCCAGAATTTGAATTGAAGGACACAGTTTCCAGTTCTCACTTGGACTGGGGTCACAATTCTAGCAGCTAAAATAGTTAGCTCAACCGGTATATAAGCAGAAGCCAAAATAGTAAATACTTTTTATTAAATAGTTACCATTTGAACTCTGATCTTTTCTCTTGGTCAGTCTGAAGAACTCTGTCCTCATCTCTTGCACTAATTCTATGAAAGAAATTACACACAAAATTGGTTCATGAAGCAAGCAAACAGTGAAAGAGTGCCCGCTAGTGACACTTCACAGTAATCTTTCAGAGGTTGCTCTACTCCTTAACATGGACCAAGATATTTCAAATCTGCCAGGGTTGGATTTTTTTTGGATTAAGACGTTTTGAAAGTCTTCCTCTAAGAAACGAAAGACTTGGGAACATGGTCGGGCTGGGCGAATCACCCCTGCCCACAGCCCAGCAGGGCCCCGGGAGCGGGTCTGGGGCTGCTGCTAACACCCGCCGCCTGCGGGCCAAGGAGAGCCGGGCTGAGGCGGGGGCTCCCCGGCAGGCAGGTGGCTGCCCAGCGCGGCTCCAGGCACTTGCACCCCGCTGTCCCCGTGAAAACTCCCGCCCGGGCCGGGGAAGGAGCAGGCAGCCGCCCACGCCCCGGAGCAGAGGCATGGACCGGTGCTTACCCTGTCCCCGTCCCGGCCATCCCCCCTCCACTGGCCCCGAGCTCGCCAGGCAGCGGCCCTTCCGGCTCCGGCATAAATAACCCTCGTGTGGCCCGGCGCAGGGACTGAGCACTGCGAGCAAGGCGGGTGGGGAGTCCCGGGCTGGGGGCAGGGCTGACTGTGTCACCCCCGCACACGAACACTTGGCCAGCCGCCCACTCACCTCTCCCGCCATGCAGCCGCCCCTCCAACCACACAGTCATGTAACAGCCCACTCACCCCTTTCCTGCGCGTTTAGCCACTCAGCCGTTCAGCCAGCCACTTCTCCAGCCACACAGCTACTAGTCCAGCTACACAGCTACCCGTCCAACCATTCAACTGCCCACTCGCCTGTCCCACCATGCAACTGCTGGTTCAACTATGCAGATAGGCAGCCAGCCACATAGCCACCTGACCATGCACCTGTACCACCACCCAGCCTTCCAACCAGCCAGCCACGTGCCCTGCTACAGAGCTTCCCAGCCTTCCAACCGCCCAACCATGCAGCTGTCCAGCCTTCCAATCACCTGCCCAGTCATGCAGTCACTCACCCAGCCTTCCAATTGCCCATCCAACCATGCACCCACCCAGCCACCTGTTCTGCCTTCCATCCACCCTCCCAGCTATACAGCTGTCAGCCACCCAGCCTTCCAACCATCCATCCAACTGTTCACACACCCAGCCATATGACCACCCAGCCATCTATCTGCCTACTCATCCATACATCTATCCATTCATCCACATACACACCCACTAGCTCAGCCACTCATTTTCCCACTCAGCCACCCACCTGCTCACTCAATCATCCACCTCTCTATGCACCCATTCAAGGAGGCATCCAGACGCCCATACAACTGCTCACTTCCCCTCTAGAGCCCATGAATGCAGAGGGAGAAACAGCCTGATGCTGAGTCCCGGGCTTGTATGGCGTTTCCTGCACGCCACCTCTTTCTTTCAGGAGGTGCTGGGAATTCGCCAGCTCCTACCTCCTCCCCCCTCCCCTGACAATGTATTTTGTTTGTGAGCTGGGTTCTGCTGGGTCTAGCTACTCCTTGTGACAGCCAGAAGCACTGCAGTGCCAGTTCTGTGAGGGAAAAAGGACATTCTGCACAGAACATTAATTCTGCGCAAATTCTGCATTGCGCAGTGGCGCAGAATTCCCCCAGGAGTAATCTTCAGATAGACAGCTTATGTTTCCAATATGCTGCTGCTCAAGGTGAAAACTGCAGCACAGCAAACACTAACCAGTCTTGTCAGTTTATTTAGCTGCTATTCAGAACCCTCTGGGGAGCTGTTTAATTGACAAAAATCAGTTCCATTTTACTCTGCTGCTGCTGCTTGAGAAAGCTTTGAAAAGTTGTAAAAGGAAGCACTATTAACTGGGGAGAAGGACTCAGACACAAGCTGAGGTGGGAGGAGTATACCAAGGTAACTTCCTCTTTGAGCAGTTGCGGGGGCTAGAATAGAGACTATGCAGACTACCTGTCCTGGTATGCAATATTCCATTTTGAGCAGCCTGGTCTGGCCACTCCAGTGAAGATACAGCATTGTTTGTTGACAATAATTAGGAACAAGATCTCCCCGGGATAATTTACAAGCGACCAGGGAGCTTTTGCGAACAGGAGCTGCTAACAGGGAGTTTCGCAAGGGAGTTTGGAAGGGGAGTGGGAAGGGAGCGAGGGTCCCTTGCTGGCTTTATCTGTTTCCCTTTATTCCCCTTAAAACCTAGAAACCAAACTGAAGTGTGAATTGGGAGTGCTTTGTTCCAGGTGGGCCTTGAGTGGGCCTGACTTATAAAAAGGCAGACAGCAGTGAACCGCGGAGGCTAACAGAGGGAGTTTGCCTGGGAGTTCGCGGAGAGCCCACTGAGGCTTACATCTCGTGGGCTTCTGTGAGTTGCTGCAACAGCTGAAGAAGCTCTTAGAAGGAAGGTGATATGGAACGTGAGCGTTCAGTTGTTGTAACCTGCACAGGTTGTGCCATGTTTGTATTTCTTCCACAGGACAGAAGCGACTTTGTCTGTACAAAGTGCAAGCTGATCTCCATATTGGAAGAGAAGGTTCAAGGTCTGGAGAAACAAGTTGTAACGATGCTGGTTCTGGCGGGACCCAACTGAGAGTGCCAATTCAGGACAAATTGCTTAAAACAGGGCAGTTACAGCCCAAGGCTGGGGTTTTTCCACCTCTAAGGCAAACCAAACCAGCCAGACAAAGAGGACTTTGGTCTCACCCCACTGGCTAACCACAAGTCACACAAGCAATTCCCTTAGACACTCCAGTTTCCCAGTATCACCACCAGTGCCACTCGTTATGGGGACAAATGGTTATGAAAACCAATACCCCAGTAAAAGAAAAAA
>QXTE01000004.1:8521286-8562438 GCA_003942145.1 Platysternon megacephalum
CGTTGCATACGAGAAAATGAAGATTTCCTGGACAGACGTCAGGAGATGCTTCTACGGGCACAACGTTCTGAAGAATCGGAGCAGGTTGCGCAGAGGGGACTGAGGGACGGTGAAGAAAATTGGCAGCATGTGACCTCCAGAAGAAGGAAGAGGAGCGTCCATGTACCAGCAATGGAGATACAGGTGAGCAACCGTTTTCATGTTCTCTCCACAGGTACTAATACGGAGAGTGGAGTAGATGATACATCTGAGGGAAGGGAGCAGAAGGTGACTCCACCGATTGGAAGGCATGAGATGCACTGTCCTAGGGATGGGGGTTCCACGACCACCGCTCCCAAGAGAAGGAGGAGGGTGGTGGTGGTCGGGGACTCCCTCCCCAGGGGGACTGAGTCATCTATCTGCTGCCCCGACCGAGAAAACTGAGAGGTCTGCTTCTTGCCAGGAGCTAGGATTCACGATGTGACGGAGAGATTGCCGAGACTCATCAAGCCCTCGGATCGCTACCCCTTCCTGCTTCTCCACGTGGGCACCAATGATACTGCCAAGAATGACCTTGAGCGGATCACTGCAGACTACGTGGCTCTGGGAAGAAGGATAAAGGAGTTTGAGGCGCAAGTGGTGTTCTCGTCCATCCTCCCTGTGCAGGGAAAAGGCCTGGGTAGAGACCGTCGAATTGTGGAAGTCAACGAATGGCTACGCAGGTGGTGTCGGAGAGAAGGCTTTGGATTCTTCGACCATGGGATGGTGTTCCAAGAAGGAGGAGTGCTAGGCAGAGACGGGCTCCACCTAACGAAGAGAGGGAAGAACATCTTCGCAAGCAGGCTGGCTAACCTAGTGAGGAGGGCTTTAAACTAGGTTCACCGGGGGAAGGAGACCAAAGCCCTGAGGTAAGTGGGGAAATGGGATACCGGGAGGAAGCACGAGCAGGAGAGTGCAAGAGGGGAGGACTCCTGTCTCAGACTGAGAAAGCGGGACAATCAGCGAGTTATCTTAAGTGCCTATACACAAATGCAAGAAGCCTGGGAAACAAGCAGGGAGAACTGGAAGTCCTGGCACAGTCAAGGAACTATGATGTCATTGGAATAACAGAGACTTGGTGGGATAACTCACATGACTGGAGTACTGTCATGGATGGATATAAACTGTTCAGGAAGGACAGGCAGGGCAGAAAAGGTGGGGGAGTTGCATTGTATGTAAGAGAGGAGTATGACTGCTCAGAGCTCCGGTATGAAACTGCAGAAAAACCTGAGAGTCTCTGGATTAAGTTTAGAAGTGTGAACAACAAGGGTGATGTCGTGGTGGGAGTCTGCTATAGACCACCAGACCAGGGGGATGAGGTGGACGAGGCTTTCTTCCGGCAACTAGCACAAGTTACTAGATCGCAGGCCCTGGTTCTCATGGGAGACTTTAATCACCCTGATATCTGCTGGGAGAGCAATACAGCGGTGCACAGACAATCCAGGAAGTTTTTGGAAAGTGTAGGGGACAATTTCCTGGTGCAAGTGCTGGAGGAACCAACTAGGGGCAGAGCTCTTCTAGACCTGCTGCTCACAAACCGGGAAGAATTAGTAGGGGAAGCAAAAGTGGATGGGAACCTGGGAGGCAGTGACCATGAGATGGTCGAGTTCAGGATCCTGACACAAGGAAGAAAGGAAAGCAGCAGAATACGGACCCTGGACTTCAGAAAAGCAGACTTTGACTCCCTCAGGGAACTGATGGGCAGGATCCCCTGGGAGAATAACATGAGGGGGAAAGGAGTCCAGGAGAGCTGGCTGTATTTTAAAGAATCCTTATTGAGGTTGCAGGAACAAACCATCCCGATGTGTAGAAAGAATAGTAAATATGGCAGGCGACCAGCTTGGCTAAACAGTGAAATCCTTGCTGATCTTAAACGCAAAAAAGAAGCTTACAAGAAGTGGAAGATTGGACAAATGACCAGGGAGGAGTATAAAAATATTGCTCAGGCATGCAGGAGTGAAATCAGGAAGGCCAAATCACACTTGGAGTTGCAGCTAGCAAGAGATGTTAAGAGTAACAAGAAGGGTTTCTTCAGGTATGTTAGCAACAAGAAGAAAGTCAAGGAAAGTGTGGGCCCCTTACTGAATGAGGGAGGCAACCTAGTGACCGAGGATGTGGAAAAAGCTAATGTACTCAATGCTTTTTTTGCCTCTGTCTTCACGAACAAGGTCAGCTCCCAGACTGCTGCACTGGGCAGCACAGTATGGGGAGAAGGTGACCAGCCCTCTGTGGAGAAAGAAGTGGTTCGGGACTATTTAGAAAAACTGGACGAGCACAAGTCCATGGGGCCGGATGCGCTGCATCCGAGGGTGCTAAAGGAGTTGGCGGATGTGATTGCAGAGCCATTGGCCATTATCTTTGAAAACTCATGGCGATCGGGGGAGGTCCCGGATGACTGGAAAAAGGCTAATGTAGTGCCCATCTTTAAAAAAGGGAAGAAGGAGGATCCGGGGAACTACAGGCCAGTCAGCCTCACCTCAGTCCCTGGAAAAATCATGGAGCAGGTCCTCAAGGAATCAATTCTGAAGCACTTAGAGGAGAGGAAAGTGATCAGGAACAGTCAGCATGGATTCACCAAGGGCAAGTCATGCCTGACTAACCTAATTGCCTTCTATGAGGAGATAACTGGGTCTGTGGATGAGGGGAAAGCAGTGGATGTGTTATTCCTTGACTTTAGCAAAGCTTTTGATACGGTCTCCCACAGTATTCTTGCCGGCAAGTTAAAGAAGTATGGGCTGGATGAATGGACTATAAGGTGGATAGAAAGCTGGCTAGATCGTCGGGCTCAACGGGTAGTGATCAACGGCTCCATGTCTAGTTGGCAGCCGGTTTCAAGCGGAGTGCCCCAAGGGTCGGTCCTGGGGCCGGTTTTGTTCAATATCTTCATTAATGATCTGGAGGATGGCGTGGACTGCACTCTCAGCAAATTTGCAGATGACACTAAACTGGGAGGAGTGGTAGATACGCTGGAGGGTAGGGATAGGATACAGAGGGACCTAGACAAATTAGAGGATTGGGCCAAAAGAAACCTGATGAGGTTCAACAAGGACAAGTGCAGAGTCCTGCACTTAGGACGGAAGAATCCCATGCACTGTTACAGACTAGGGACCGAGTGGCTAGGCAGCAGTTCTGCAGAAAAGGACCTAGGGGTTACGGTGGACGAGAAGCTGGATATGAGTCAACAGTGTGCCCTTGTTGCCAAGAAGGCTAACGGCATTTTGGGCTGTATAAGTAGGGGCATTGCCAGCAGATCGAGGGACGTGATCGTTCCCCTCTATTCGACATTGGTGAGGCCTCACCTGGAGTACTGTGTCCAGTTTTGGGCCCCACACTACAAGAAGGATGTGGAAAAATTGGAAAGAGTCCAGCGGAGGGCAACAAAAATGATTAAGGGGCTGAAGCACATGAGTTATGAGGAGAGGCTGAGGGAACTAGGATTGTTTAGTCTGCAGAAGAGAAGAATGAGGGGGGATTTGATAGCTGCTTTCAACTACCTGAAAGGGGGTTCCAAAGAGGATGGATCTAGACTGTTCATAGTGGTACCAGATGACAGAACAAGGAGTAATTGTCTCAAGTTGCAGTGGGGGAGGTTTAGATTGGATATTAGGAAAAACTTTTTCACTAGGAGGGTGGTGAAGCACTGGAATGGGTTACCTATGGAGGTGGTGGAATCTCCTTCCTTAGCGGTTTTTAAGGTCAGGCTTGACAAAGCCCTGGCTGTGATGATTTAGTTGGGATTAGGTCCTGCTTTGAGCAGGGGGTTGGACTAGATGACCTCCTGAGGTCCCTTCCAACCCTGATATTCTATGATTCTATGATCTCTAAAGTCCTAAAAATATTTGAGTGTTTATGGTAACTCCCTTGGGTCATTCCTTCTGGATGGGAAGTGGGCTGGAGATAGGATAAACTATTAGAAGTGAAGTGAGAGATTGACCTGAGCCAGAGAAGTTAAATAGAGCTCTAAAGCAGCAGTAGTTGAGATCTACTCTTGTAGAAACCTGCCTGGGTACATGAAGATTGAGGAAGATTTAAAGGTCAGAGACTAATTACTGGAAGGTCCAGGTTATTGAGTATACAAGGATGTGCCAAAAGGTGCTGGAGATCTAAAGTGTTGAAGAAATCTCTTCTGACTTTAGATAGTATTTTATTCAGTTGAAATTGACTTCTGTGTATCTGGTAAATATTATTTGTCCTTTTATCATTATAAACTATTTGTAAACACTTACTTTTTTTTATCTTGCTTCATTTGTGTTACTTGCTAGCAAAAGTGGATGAGATCTGGGCTGTATTCCTATCTGTGCCAGGTATCTGTGTGCCTTTGGGCAAGTCACTTAATCACTCTGTTCTTCAATTTCTCCCTCTGTGGCAACTGGGATAATATTTACCCATCCTACTGGTAATGTTTGTAAAGTCTTTTGAAGTTCTTTAAGGGAAGGTACTGTAGAAGTGAAAAGTATTATTTTTAATTATTACTCTGGTCTGCATTAAATATCATGTTGCCTCTATAAAAATCTTGAATACTGCGTGCAGATGTGGTCGCCCCATCTCAAAAAAGATATATTGGAATTGGAAAAGGTTCAGAAAAGGGAACAAAAATGATTAGGGGCATGGAATGGCTTCCGTATGAGGAGAGATTAATAAGACTGGGACTTTTCAGATTGGAAAAGGGACGACTAAGGAGGGATATGATAGAGGTCTATAAAACCATGACTGGTGTGGAGAATGTAGATTAGAAGTGTTATTTACTTCTTCTCATAACAAGAACTAGGGGTCACCAAATGGCATTAATAAGCAGCAGGTTTAAAACAAACAAAAGGAAGTATTTTTTCACACCATGCACAGTGAACCTGTGGAACTCTTTGCCAGAGGATGTTGTGTGAAAAAATAACAGAGTTAAAAAAAGAACTAGACAAATTAATGGAGGATAGGTCCATCAATGGCTACTAGCCAGGATGGGCGGGGATGCAAAACCATGCTCTGAAGTGTCCCTAGCCTCAGTTTGCCAGAAGATGGGAATGGGCAACAGGGGATGGATCACTTGACGATTACCTGTTCTATTCATTCCCTCTGTCATTGGCCACAGGATGCTGGGTGCTAGATGAACCATTGGTCTGACCCAGTATGGCCGTTCTTATGAACCATTTTTCATCACATATTCCTTCAGCTAAACTCTAGCCAGAGTCTTTGTAGCAGCATGAGTATTTTGATGGTGTTGCTTTAAAAGATAATTGTGTGCTTAAAGCAGCTGTCTGGCCTTAAAGCCAATAAGCTCATGCAGCTTCAAAAAGTCTGAACTGAGGCCCTGATTCAGCAAGATACTTAAGATCGTGCCTAATTTTAAGCTCATGAGCCATTCCATTGAAGTTATTGGATCTACTCACATGCTTAAAGTTAGATGCATGCCTAAGTACTTTGCTCAGTTGGGGCTAGAGCTCCTACAGCCTGAGGCTGCACCCACATAAGTTAATGGAATTTTGCCATTGACGTCATTGGATGCAGAACCAGGACTTTAGTCTCAGAATGGAAACGTAAAATTGCATCTTGTTTTAATTAGTTAATCCGAACTAATATGCATTTTTTACCTTTTTTGCCTATAGTTAGTTGATTCAGTCCTGTAATGCTGCATTGAATATGTTCATGGAAGGTCTCAGTTCATCTGTAAGAATTATATTTGTAGTTCTACTCTTGCTGAAAAATTTCATTCTTGTGTACATATATTTTTTGCAGATGGAGCATTTATCTGAAAAAGCAGCTGAATGGCGCCATGCTGAAATCATTAATGAAACAGACATACCTTGCACCCACAACCTCAAACTCCTTCGGGCCAGGTGCTTAGCTTACTATGGAAGGAGTGGAAGGACAAAGATTTGCTCTTGTGGTACTGATAATAAACCAAGCTCATCAGCTTCCAGAGGAGCAGTTTTACATTCTGCAGTGAGCACTAAAGAAGAAGAAAACCAGACTTCCACATTAAGTGGCTCTCAGCAATCTAATGATGCAACAAATGGAAGGAGAGATCATTAATTCAGAGATCATCTGGAGTAAACCATCAAGGAAAAGAACAAGAAACAATTATCACAAATCCAAAAACACACAGAGAATGTATGAGACAAACCTGTATTTCAGAATTAGATCATAGACTACTTGAGGATCTGACTGTTCCTGAGACACAAAAATTCTAGCATGTTATGAGTTGGGCACAATTGTTCCTTAGTAAATCTCAGCAAGCAGCTCATATGCTGAAATTTTCATAGTTATCTCAAGGACTTATTTTGTCTCAAGGCAATGAAAGTGAAATAGCACTAAGTAGTAGGAAGAAAGAAACCAGAAGCTCTCATAGTTCTTTGTCACAATCGACAGATGATTTTAACCTCGATACATACACTAATATTTGCAGCCTTTCTTGAATCTCTGAAGTTAACTAAGAGCATACAAAGAGGTGCATTTCTCTTGATCATTTAGGAGGTTACCCCTGAAAACAAATGTTTCTATAACATTCAGGCTAATAACGAAAAGAGAAAGACAATAATTAGGAACAAGAGACAAAGAAGGGACCCTGAGATCTCCGCAGGTATTTTGGGCCAACTTGCACTTGCTGATGAAACCTGGAACAGCAAAGAAAAATCAAATTTTCAAAATATAGGTGAGAAAGATATGTGGTCAGAGATACATAGTGTCCTGCCATAACCTCAATTTGTGTGAGACTGACAATTATTCAAGTAAAACCACAGAGGCTCCATGTGAAGATCCTAGTACCGTACTTATTTTTGGGCTCCCCTAGTTGATAGCTCAGATGAGGAATGTCCAGAAAGAATTGTGAAAACAAAGAGATCAAATAGGTCTGGTGCTAAGATCAAGGAGCACAAAAAATCTTCACACAGCATATTTTCATTTAAAGGAAAAATATAAAATATTTGAGTTCTGCTCTGCTGGGACGTAGTATTGCCTCCGTGAGGAAGACGTACAGCAATTGAAAATGGACTGTGGGAGAAAAGCACGTAGAGAAAGAAGTGATGATTGCCAAAAGATATGCTGGGATGATAAACCACTGTTATAGTCAGACCATGATATTAGTGTTTTGGATAAATATTATTTTTATTTGGATCAGTTAAATAAGGCCAGATGTCTTCATCCCAAAAGAGATGCACCAGCCATTTTCTTCCTGAGAATTCAGTGGATTCCCTAAAGAGCAAAACATTGCCAAACATCTTGAGGGTAAGGTGGTTGTGCAAGAGGAGACTGAAGAAACTCACAGTGATTGTGGAGCTACTGAACTAAGCTCTGTTAGCAACATAAAAGCTGATGCCATAGAACAAGAGAATAGCCATCTTGAAGAACAGGAGACATCTGAAGGAGAATCTACTTTCACAAGTGGTTTTATGAAACTTTTGGATAATCTTGAGTTGAATAGTAAACAAGTTTCAATAGGCAAAGAAATTTTTCACATTTGCTAAATTATGCATTTTTATTATGCAAAATATACAAACATTGCTTATGACTACATGGGCAAACCTCTGTGTTCATGTAGGATACCTGAAAAGCTCGGGTCCATCTTTTGGAGCCCAGGTTATTGAAAGCATCATTTCTTTTGAAAGTTTATTTTTATTCATTTATTTTTGTATTTATTATCTTTTATGGGAAATAAAATAAGATTTATAAAACCTCCAGTTTAATTATCTGAAGAAAGCATTCACCAATTACTCAGTTCCATCAGAACTTTTTGCCTCTGTCTTCACGAACAAGGTCAGCTCCCAGACTACTGCACTGGGCAGCACAGTATGGGGAGGAGGTGACCAGCCCTCTGTGGAGAAAGAAGTGGTTCAGGACTATTTAGAAAAGCTGGACGAGCACAAGTCCATGGGGCCGGATGCAGTGCATCCGAGGATGCTAAAGGAGTTGGTGGATGTGATTGCAGAGCCATTGGCCATTATTTTTGAAAACTCATGGCGATCGGGGGAGGTCCTGGATGACTGGAAAAAGGCTAATGTAGTGCACATCTTTAAAAAAGGGAAGGAGGAGGATCCGGGGAACTACAGGCCAGTCAGCCTCACTTCAGTCACTGGAAAAATCATGGAGTAGGTCCTCAAGGAATCAATTTTGAAGCACTTAGAGGAGAGGAAAGTGATCAGAAACAGTCAGCATGGATTCACCAAGGGCAAGTCATGCCTGACTAACCTAATTGCCTTCTATGAGGAGATAACTGGGTCTGTGGATGAGGGGAAAGCAGTGGATGTGTTATTCCTTGACTTTAGCAAAGCTTTTGATACGGTCTCCCACAGTATTCTTGCCGGCAAGTTAAAGAAGTATGGGCTGGATGAATGGACTATAAGGTGGATAGAAAGCTGGCTAGATCGTCGGGCTCAACGGGTAGTGATCAACGGCTCCATGTCTAGTTGGCAGCCGGTTTCAAGCGGAGTGCCCCAAGGGTCGGTCCTGGGGCCGGTTTTGTTCAATATCTTCATTAATGATCTGGAGGATGGCGTGGACTGCACTCTCAGCAAATTTGCAGATGACACTAAACTGGGAGGAGTGGTAGATACGCTGGAGGGTAGGGATAGGATACAGAGGGACCTAGACAAATTAGAGGATTGGGCCAAAAGAAACCTGATGAGGTTCAACAAGGACAAGTGCAGAGTCCTGCACTTAGGACGGAAGAATCCCATGCACTGCTACAGACTAGGGACCGAGTGGCTAGGCAGCAGTTCTGCAGAAAAGGATCTAGGGGTTACAGTGGCTGAGAAGCTGGATATGAGTCAACAGTGTGCCCTTGTTGCCAAGAAGGCTAATGGCATTTTGAGCTGTATAAGTAGGAACATTGCCAGCAGATCGAGGGACGTGATCATTCCCCTCTATTCGGCATTGGTGAGGCCTCATCTGGAGTACTGTGTCCAGTTTTGGGCCCCACACTACAAGAAGGATGTGGAAAATTTGGAAAGAGTCCATCAGAGGGCAACAAAAATGATTAGGGGGCTGGAGCACATGACTTATAAGGAGAGGCTGAGGGAACTGGGATTATTTAGTCTGCAGAAGAGAAGAATGAGGGAGGATTTGATAGTTGCTTTCAACTACCTGAAAGGGGGTTCCAAACAGGATGGATCTAGACTGTTCTCAGTGGTAGCAGATGACAGAACAAGGAGTAATGGTCTCAAGTTGCAGTGGGGGAGGTTTAGGTTGGATATTAGGAAAAGCTTTTTCACTAGGAGGGTGGTGAAGCACTGGAATGGGTTACCTAGGGAGGTGGTGGAATCTCCTTCCTTTAGAGGATTTTAAGGTCAGGCTTGACAAAGCCCTGGCTGTGATGATTTAGTTGGGGATTGGTCCAGCTTTGAGCAGGGGGTTGGACTAGATGACCTCCTGAGGTCCCTTCCAACCCTGATATTCTATGATTCTACTATTCTAAGCGTATTATAAAAAAGTACACATCTGAACAGTGAAAAAAGCTAAAGTGTACTTAGATTTAGGGAGAACACAGGTCAAGCATAGACTCATAGACTTTAAGGTCAGAAGGGACAATCATTCTAGCCTGACCTCCTACATATTGTAGGACACAGAACCTCACCTACCCACTTCTGTAATAGACCTATAATCTCTGGCTGAGTAACTGAAGTCCTCAAAACGTGATTTAAAGACTTAAAGTTACACTTCCCTGTCTCTGCTGGAAATACCTTGCCTGATGCATCCTTGGACTGCATTAGCTATTTTCACAGCCACATCACATTGGTGGCTCACTGTCATCCTGTGATCAACCAATACACCTCGCTCTTTTTACTAAAGTTACACAAAGTAATTTTCTTCTTCCACCTTCTCAACAGGGCTAAATTCTTATGATTTGATAGCAGAGAACTTAAAAAGCTTTTTGTGTTAATATTCAAATTCTCTGGGTTGGTTTTATGTAGGACAGCATCTTTTATTTGTAAAAATCCAATTGTGCTTTTTCCATAATTAACAAACTTCTTAGCACTAGTGACCAATAAGGAAGAGAGTTGTTTTAATCTGGATTTAGTTACTAATGGCCTCTTTTCTTATTTTCAATTGATTTGTTCTTTGGTGGTAAGAATCTGCATGTGCTCTTGCCCACGTCCTCTGTCATGTTTTGCGTCATTTCTGTCCTTGTTAAGGGCCTGACCCTGCTTCCTGTGAAGCCACTGGGCTGGATTCTGTGGTCTACTAAAGCCACTTTGCACAAAGCAGTCTTAAAGTTGCTGGAAATGGACAGTGGAGAACTCCCCTCGCACATAGGAACTCTCCACAGCCAGCAAGCTGGCAACCCTGGGTCCACCACCTCCTGTGCCTGCCGAGTGGAGTTCTGCTGTGCCCTATTCTCTATTGGCCTATGGTCCCTGGTGGACCTTATACTAGTGGTGAAAGGTACAGGTGCTTCTGTGAAGTGCTAATTTGCAGTGGTGGTGGATGGCTGACTATCAGGGAGCTGCAACTAATATTCTGCAATGGCCTCACTCCACTGCACCTGAACAGAGGTTGGGTGGAGTGGAGTGAAGTATGTGCCCCATTGTTTCTTTAGCCATTGATTTCAATGGGAGAAGGACTGGATCCTAATTAACTGTTTAAAGCAGGGCCAGTATGATGCATTCTTCTTCAAACCCCCACCACTTTTGTCTGTGAATCTTTGTTGGCCAATGGAGTTCTAAAACGTTTCCTCAAAGTAGCTCATGCATGTGCGTAACTGAGCAGGTGGCAGCTGCTATTGTTGGTGCTGCCCCAGGGTGGTTCATGAATAAGCCATTGTGTATGAGAGAGTATTTAAGGAGAGTTCACCCCAAGCTGTGAATCATAGAAAAGTAGGACTGGAAGGGACCTTGATAGGTCATCTAGTTCAGTCCCCTGCACTGAGGCAGCACTAAGTATTATCTAGACTATCCCTGAAAGATGTTAGTCTAACATGTTCTTAAAAACTTCCAGTGATGGAGATTCCACAACCTCCCTAGCAATTTGTTCCAGTGCTTAACTACATTTACACAGTTAGGAAGGTTTTCCTAAGTCTAACCTGAATCTCCCTTCCTGCAATTTAAGCCCATTCTTGTCCTGTTCTCAGTGGTTCAGGAGAAAAATTTGTCACCCTCCTTGTTATAACAACCTTTTATGTACTTGACAACTGTTATTGTGTCCTTCCTCCCCTTCCCCAGTCTTGTCCTTCACAGACTAACTACAGCCAGTTTTTTCAATCTTTCCTTGAGGCAGTAGTGAATTAGCCAATGGGCCAATGAGCCCATGCCCAGGGGCCCCAGCCAATTGTTAGCCCCTGAAAAAATGGGCACCCACACACCCCAACCCGCTCCACCCACCGCTCCTGCCGGGGAGCAGGGCTGGGGTTCAGGGGCTTGCCCTGGTCTGCCTGGTGCTCCTGCCGGGGAGCAGGGTTGGGGCATGGGAGCTTGCACTTCTGCCGAGGAATGGGGGAAGCCCCCACAGCCAGAACCCGCTCCCCGGCAGGAGCGCTGGGCAGAGCGGGGCAAGCCCCCATGCTCCGATCCCCCTCCCTGGCAGGAGCGCTGGGCAGGCGGAGCGAGGCAAGCCCCCGTGCCCCAAACCCATTTCCCCAGCAGGAGCACAGGAAGGGGGGCAGGGGGAGACTGCAGGCAGAAAGGGTGGGGGAGGGGCCCTCACTTGCTCTGGCCCAGGGCCCCACAAAAGCATAATCTGCCTCTGCTTGTAGGTCATATTTTCTAGACTTTTGGTCAATTTTGTTGCTCTCCTCTGGACTTTCTCCAATTTGTCCACATTTTTCCTGAAGTGTGGTGCCCAGAACTGGACACAATACTCTAGTTCAGGGGTGGGCAAACTTTTTGACCCGAGGGCCACATCTGGGTGGGGAAATTGCATGCAGGGCCATGAATGTAGGGCTGGGGCAGAGGGTTGGAGTGCGGGAGGAAGTGCAGGGTGTGGGAGGGGGTGCGGTGTGCAGGAAGGGGCTCAGGGCAAGAGTTGGGGCACAGGAGTGGTGTGGGGTATACAAGGGGGCTCAGGGTAGGGGGTTGGGGTGCAGGAGGCGGTGTGACATGCAGGAGGGGGCTCAGGGCATGGGGTTGAGGTGTGGCAGGTGGCTCAGGGCATGGGGTTGGGATGCAGGAGGGGTGTGGGGTGTGGCAGGGGGCTCAGGGTGGGGGGTTGGGGTGCAGGAGGGGTGTGGGGTGTGGCAGGGGGCTCAGGGCAGGGGGTTAGGGTGTGGGGTGTAGGAGGGGTTCAGGGTACAGGCTCCGGCCCGGCGCCGCTTACCTTGAGCAGCTCCGGGGTGGCAGTGGTGGGCAGCGGGGCTAAGGCAGGCTCCCTGCCTGCCCTGGCCCCGCGCCGCTCCTGGATGCAGCCGGCACCACGTCCCTGTGGCCCCTGGAGGAGCGGGGGGCAGAGGGCGCTGTGTGCTGCTCTCACCTGCAGGCACCACCCCCTGCAGCTCCCATTGGCCGGGAACGGGGAACCGCGACCAATGGGAGCTTCGGGGGAGGTACCCACAGGCAAGGGCAGCGCACGGAGTCCTCTACCCCACCCCCAGGGGCCGCAGGGATGTGGTGCCAGCTGCTTCTGGGAGTGGCACCGGGCCAGGGCAGGCATGGAGCCTACCTTAGCCCCACAGCACCACGGGGGTGGCAATCCCACAGGCCAGATCCAAAGCCCTGACAGGCCGGATCCGGCCCGCAGGCCATAGTTTGCCCACCCCTGCTCTAGTTGAAACCTTTTCAGTGCTGAGTGGAGGGGAAGAATTCCTTCTTATACTTGCTTACAACACTCCTGCTAATACAACCCAAAATGTTCATTTTTTTGGCAACACTATTACATTGTTGACTTATATTTAGTTTGGGATTCACCATATCACCGAGAACCTTTTCTGTAGTACTGTGTCCTAGGCAGTCAATTCCCATTTTGTATGTGTGCAGTTTCGTATTCCTTCCCAAGTGCTGTACTTTGCATTTGTACTTATTGAATTTTATCCTTTAGATTTCAGACCATTCCTCCAGTTTGTCAAACTCATTTTGATTTCGAATCCTGTACTCCAAAGAATTAGCAACCCCTCCGATCTTGGTATCATCCACAAACTTTATAAGTATACTCTCTATGCCATTATCCAAGTCATTTATGAAGATATTGAATAGAACCAGACCCAGTACAGATCCCACTCAATATGTCCTTCCAGTTTGACTGAGAACCATGGAGAACTTCTCTCGGAGTGCGGTTTTCTAACCAGTTGTGCACCCATCTTACTATTTTGCCTACAAGAAGGTCATGTCAGACAGTATCAAAATCCTTACTAAATTTGAGATATATCACATCTACTGATTCCCCATTATCCACAAGGCTTGTTATCCTTTCAAAGGAGGATATTAGGTTGGTTTGACATGATTTGTTCTTGACAAATCCATGTTGACTGTTACTTACCTTATCTTCTAGGTGCTTACAAATTGATTATTTGCTTCATTATCTTTATGGGTAGTGAAGTTAAGATGACTGGTCTGTAATTCCCCGGGTTGTCCTTATTCCCCTTTTTATAGAGAGGTACTTTTTTTGCCCTTTTCCAGTCCTGTGGGATCTCTCCTGTCCTCCAAAGATTTCAAAGAAAATCGCTAATGGCTCAGAGATCTCCTCAGCCAGTTCCTTAAGTATTCTAGGATGTATTCCATCAGGCCCTGCCTACATGAAGACATCTAACTTATCTAAGGGCACAGCTACATGCTACATGTCTAGCACCTTATAAAGGATTGTTTGGGGGATACTGACCATTAAAATCCAGCCTAATTTATAAATCAATACATATTGGCTCCTATTAATTCTGGTTAATCTTTTCTGAATTTCCTACCATTCAGTCTTTGAATTCCATATCTTTCATATATTGTGATACCCAGGGCCGCCGAGAGCGGGTTCGGGCCCCGGTGAAAATTTTTTTTCGGGCCCCCCAGCAAGGGCCGACCGGCTAAACAGGGCCAACAAGAGGGGGGGGGGAATCTGGGCCCCGGGCCCCCTTCTGGAATTTTTTTGGGCCCCCCAGCAAGGGCGGACCGGCTAAGCAGGGCCGACGAGAGGGTGGGGGGGGGGGAAGCCGGGCCCCGGGCCCCCTTCCGGACCGCTGGGCCCCGGTAATTTGTACCGGATTCCCCCGCCTCTCGTCGGCCCTGGTGATACCACAAAGTAAATATAATATTCCAGTGTGGTCTTGACAGAGTAATACTGAGAAAGACTAGTAGTTCTCTGTTTCCTGATACGCTGCATCTTTGTAGGCAGCTCAACATTGCCTTGGTTTTTTGTGATGCCATGTTACATTGTAGGCTTAAGAGCAAACAAAACATTCTAACTCCTACATTACTGGGCATTACGTCCTTTGATATTGCTCTCTCCCATTCAACATGTGCTTCATATCAATTTATCCCTGCTATATTAATTTGTATCTTTCTAAGTTGAATCTTTTTGTATTTTTTTTTTTTTGGCCCACATTCTTAACCTTTCTTGAGAACTTGTTGTTATTCCTCTGTCCTAACTGATGTTGACATCTCCCAATGTCATATCACCTCTGAATTTTACTAACATCAGTTTACTCCCTAGTTTGGATCATTAGAGAATATTTTACCTATGACAGGACAAAATACTGGATCCCTCCTGTATCCCACTTGATGCCTCCCTCCATTCAGTAATTTGCTGTTTATCTTTTGTTACTTCAGTCCGTTTTCATTCATGTGACTTTCCTCTAAACTCAAACAAATTTGAATGAACTTTATGTATAATCTGTCATGAGAGAGTATATCAACTGCTTTATTAAAATCAGCATTTTAATATGTATGTGTGTATTTCCTAATTGACTTCTCCATGAACATTAATGCTTTAAAACAACTCTATTTATACAGTTGGCTCTCTATATTTTCCCCAGTTTGTTAACAAGGGCAAGCAGCAATAATTTGTACTAACATTGAAGGAATAAAGATTCAATAAGCACTTGTAGTATACTTCCATGTACATGTATTAATTTGCTCTACAGCAACTTAATGAGGAGAAATTAAATAAAGTCTCCTCTTGAAATAAGGCTAATGTTATCAGAGTTCTTGTGCACACACATGAGAGGTGTGAACATCTGACTCAAGCTCTCTGCCTTCATTTGCCAAATTACCCAAAGGAATGCGGTGATGTTGGAGGTGATCTGATTAATAATTTGTGATGTAAATGTCTGATAATGAAAGGGATGATTCCACACATGATTGAATTCAGATATTCTCCCAATAATACTTTAGTGGGAGGAATCTGCATACAGTTCTTTTTAACAGCCACTAAAAATTTCTAAACCAGACAAGTTAACTGAAAGATTTTTTTAGAGCCTTCCTTGGATATGTGTAATAGGTTTTGTAGACTTTTTAATTGGTTCATAGGATTTATCACATGGCTATCACCATGGTTCCATGTTCTTTGATACGGCTCTGCCGCTTATCAAATGTTTATGCTCTCCACATATGTTCTACATTATATATTTAATTAATGTGTCTAATATGTTTAATAAAACAGTAGTGGTATGATTTCAGTTACATGTTTGTCTTCCATTTACTGGGTGCTGTAGTGCCAAACCTACTCACTACATTTGTCAATCCATAGTATTAAATAACATATTATTAGCCTCTGATGATGGGCAAGTGGAAATAAAGAAATATACTATTCCATCAATTTTTTGTTTGCCTGATCTAGATCACAATGTGTACAAAGACCAGTCTCATCTGATGTAAGCAAGAAGATGATCTATATATCTCAAAATATTCAGCCTTCAGGTATGTGAATCAATAACCACTAAATGTGACCAGATCTCTCAAACTGAATGTGTTGCAGATTCTACAGAGAAGATATATCTACGATATGCCAAAGTAAATTAATATTTTAAATATCATGAAAATATGTATTAGTGGTTTGATGCAAGTATAGCATGTAACTTTTGATAGTGGAGAGGGAGGGGGAGTTTAGCTAGACTCCAGAATCTGAACTTTCTTCTGAAATAGCATATGTAATTGTATTTTAAGGGATCAAATCTATTTCTAATTTTTTATATTTTTAATTAAAAACACAGATGAAAAGGGTGACTTTTCAGTAAAGGGAGAAATGGTCTGCTATTATGGGGATTTAAGATGCACCCCCAACATTTCCTTTGTCTCCGTCATCTTCTCCTCGTCCTTGTGAGAAAAGTGATGTGTTAGATGGATAATAGTCACTAGGGCTGAAATTCTGGTACCCACCACAACTCTTCTCAAATCCCAAGTAAACAGGCTTTGCATAGGGAGGACAAATATGGAGGCTGAGTAAGATGGAATCCTCCCTTCTTCCAGCCCAGAGGCTGGACTTGGAGTGTTTGCCCAGCCAGCCTGTGTCCATTACCATATCCTGGGGTCTAGTAACAGACATCGTTTGCTACATCCTCACTGTGCAGGATTTGTGGCCACTAGGTCTGCAGAATTAATGGACCCATTGACCTGTACCAATTACGGACCCCCCTACAGTGCTTTACCCTTTGGACTTCTTTATGGAGAGCCACCACGAAGCTTGGTTCCAGGGTGTTCAGGGGGCTGCAGCAGACTCTGTGTATATTTTTGGCAGTTTTGATATACAGGTCTGTCTCATCTTACGCTGGGGTTAGTTCCGCGATCAGCGCGTAAAGCGAAAACTGTGTATAGTCAAAATTACATTGAGTGTAATGGCGGGCAGAATCGCCCACACTACAGAAACAGTATTTAAATTGTAATTTTTCTCTTTTTTTGGTTTTTTTTCTTGTTTTTGCCGACCGCGTAAAGCTGAAATCGCACATGTTAAATGCGCCTAAGATGTGACAGACCTGTATTCATGACCATATCTAGAGCCCCCCTGCTTATTCTTTCTTTTAGGATTACACACACAGGGCTTTCCATGGCCCTGTACTAGGCACTGGGAGTTTCACCTGAGAAGAATAATTTAGAAGGCAATTAAAAATGTGGAAGATTTACTTATCCACTTAACTCTGGGACTGAATGATACCCTCCTCCACTCTTCTGGTCAGCAAGAAGGATAGTGTTCTCCTCTTCCTTGACCTCATCCAGCTGCTTCCTGCTCTTTCTTAGGTTCATAGATTCGAAGGCTAGAAGAGGGACCATTGTGTTCATCTAATCTGACCTCCCATATAACATAGACCATAGAACTTCCCCAAAATAATTCCTAGAGCAGATCTTTTAGAAAAATATCAGATCTCTATCTAAAAATTGTCAGTAATGGAGAATCCTTCACAACCCTTGGTAAATTGTTCCAATGTTTAATTACTCTCACTATTAAAAATGTAAGCCTTATTTCCAGAATTTATCTAGCTTCAGTGGCCAGCCATTTGATTGTGTTACACTTTTCTCTGCTAGATCGAAGAGCCCATTACTAAACTTTTGTTCCCCATGTAGGTATTTATAAACTGTAATCAAGTAACCCCTTAACCTTCTCTTTGTTAAGCTAAATAGACTGATCTTCTTGAGTCTGTCACTATAAGGCATGTGTTCTAATCATTGTGGTGCCTTTTCTCTGAATCCTTTTCACTTTATCAATATCCATCTTGAATTGTGGATACCAGAAGTGGACATAGTATTCCAGCAGTAGTTGCACCAGTGCCAAGAACAGAGGTAAAATAATCTCTTTACTCTTTCTCGAGATTCGCCTGTTATTGCATCCAAGGATCATATTAGTCCTTTTGGCGACAGCATCATACCGGGAGCTCATGGTCAGCTGATTATCCGCTACAGCCCCCAAATCTTTTTCAGAGACACTGCTTTCCATAACAGAGTCCCACATCCTGTAAATATGGCCTAAATTCTTTGTTCGTAGATGTATACATTTACATTTAGACATATTAAAACGCATATTGTTCGTTTGCACCCAGTTTACGAGATCGCTTTAATAGGTGACCTGTCCATTTCATGATTTACCACTCCCCCAATTTTTGTGTCATCTGCAAACTTTAGCCTTAATTATTTTATGGTTTCTTCCAGGTAATTAAAAAAAGTGTTAGGGACAAGAACTGATCCCTGTAGGATCCCACTAGAAACACATCTGTTTGATGAGGATCCCCTGTTTACAATTACAGTTTGAGGCCTATCAGTTAGCCAGCTTTTAATCCATTTAATGTGTGCCATGTTAATTTTATAGCTTTCTAGTTTTTTAATCAAAGTATCATGCAGTACCAAGTCAAATGCCTTACCGAAGTTTAAATATATTACAACACAATTCCCTTTATCAAACAAACTTGGAATCTCATCAAAAAAAGATATCACATTAGCTTGACAGGATCTGTTTTTCATAAACCCATGTTGATTGGTATTAATAAATTATTGAGTTCTGTATCAGCTCTTCCATTATTTTTCCTGGAATGATGTCAGACTCACAGGTCTATAACTATCCAGGTCTGCCCATTTACCAATGCCGAATAGAGGGGAATAATCACTTCCCTCGATCTGCTGGCAATGCCCCTACTTATACAGCCCAAAATGCTGTTAGCCTTCTTGGCAACAAGGGCACACTGTCGACTCATATCCAGCTTCTCGTCCACTATAACCCCTAGGTCCTTTTCTGCAGAACTGTTGCCTAGCCACTCAGTCCCTAGTCTGTAGCAGTACATGGGATTCTTCCGTCCTAAGTGCAGGACTCTGCACTTGTCCTTGTTGAACTTCATCAGATTTCTTTTGGCCCAATCCTCTAATTTGTCTTGGTCCCTCTGTATCCTATCCCTACCCTCCAGCATATCTACCACTCTTCCCAGTTTAGTGTCATCTGCAAACTTTCCCTCTCCTACCCCTCTGTCCCTTTTGTAGGGTGGGCCCTTAAAGGGGCAATAACCCCTTTTTCTTCCAGTGAGCACATTTTCTGAAAATTTGAAACTGTACATTAAACTAGTCCCTGCTTAGGATCTATGTGTCATATAATGTCAACTGACATTAACTATGGAAGCATTACTGGGTTTATATTTTAAACAGTAAGAATAATTAATTTCTTCACTCTATTGAGGATATATGAGCTTATTGGACCAGCCAAGTGGCCTAGTGTCAGTACAGTATATTCAGGTTCATTTATCAATAAGGATCCTCAACCCTTGGTCAATATGGACTAAGAGTCTGTGTTGCTGTCTGCTCATACCTTTCAGTAGTCTGCTTTTATTAGAAGTTGATCACAAATTACATGTTGATAGCCTCTAGGCCAGGGGTAGGCAACCTATGGCACGAGTGCCGAAGGCGGCACGCGAGCTGATTTTCAGTGGCACTCACACTGCCCAGGTCCTGGCCACCGGTCCGGGGGCAATGCGTTTTAATTTAATTTTAAATGAAGCTTCTTAAACATTTTATAAACCTTATTTACTTTACATACAACAATAGTTTCGTTATATATTATAGACTTATAGAAAGTGACCTTCTAAAAATGTTAAAATGTATGACTGGCACGCGAAACCTTATATTAGAGTGAATAAATGAAGACTCGGCACACCGCTCCTGAAAGGTTGCCGACCCCTGCTCTAGGCTATTATTCATTATAGATATTGCTGTTTTTGTAGTGCTCTTCCAGGAGTAGGATGTTTGAATCTTCATTGCAGTTACAGTCTGAAATCCCTTTTATATCCTTAAATACCTCAGTTGTCTATCTCACCATAGAGTCTGTAGTGGGATGTAGAACTGGTCAGAAATTTTTCAACAAAATGAAATTCCCTTGAGCCCAATATTCCATAGGCTGAGAATGAAATCCTGGCCCCATGGAAGTCAATGTCAAAGCTCCTCTGGACTTCAGTGGAGCCAGAATTTCACCCTGAGAGTATAAGTACATAAGAGTTCCGTGTGGTTTTGTGGGGGCAAAACACTCAGAGTACAAGAATGACTGCTGATATGTAAGCCTTTTCTGTTGGGCATTACATTGCTTCCATAGAGTTCGCTGTAAGAGTTTAGCTAGCAGTGACTTCACTGAGGAGGGGGTCTGAGGAGCTTGTTCCATGGAATGTCTGGCTCAGTGAAATTGTGTGTGCCCCTAACTACTGCTTTGAAAGGTTCTGTAACTACGTGGCTAGACATCCAGTTTCTACAGCAGGGTTCTGTAGAGGCAGTGCACTCTGAAAATAAGAGTTTTTATCAGAAAGCAACCTCTTTTTACATATTTGATTTTCTATTGTATGTGCTCACGAGCTTTCTATAGTATGATAGTCTTACATCATTTCTTGTTATCTCAATAGCTCAGTGAAAGACTCACTGAGAAAATAATACCCAGATTTATATGTTGTTAAACTTCTTTCCTGTTGTTTTGCTTGACTGGCTTTTGGTCTGCAGGAAAACTGATTATGAGACATGATCCTATCAGTAGATATCTGCATAAAATTTGCTTTGGTACATAGAGTGCATAGCCTCATGATGAGTGCACAAATTAGACTTTCAATTTAGATATGTCACATAAGTTGGTATGGTGCCAGAAATCCATCCGATATTAACAATGCAAATATGCTGGCGATATGCTAAAAATGCCCACCAGGCCCATTTCTCAATTAACCTCTGTATTTACTCTAAATGTGTCCCTACTGGAAATGTTTCAGGGTCATGAAGGGATGAATGCTCAAGAAATGTTCAATTCAGTAGGACTACTTGTTTCCTTAAAATTAGGCATGTGTTCAAGTACCTTGCTTAATCAAGGTCTAATGGATTTGAGGCAGGGGTTCGTCCTTATTTCTGGTGATAAGGAGTACCACAGTTCAGGGCAACTGCACCTGTTTTCCCTCCCAAGGTCCACCAAGAGCCTCCACTCTAGGCTCCTGGTTCCTCAGCTGTCACCTCTCTTGGGTAGAGACCCATGTGTCTCTCCCTTCTGACCAGGGTTTTCCAGGTTGCACAGATTCCTGCCTGCACTGTGATATTCCTAAACAGGTCAGCTCTGCACTTTGCTTTCTCTTCAGAAGGCTACGAACAATGTAATTGCCAATAGTTATGAGTTACCACACAGCTTGTTATAAGCAAGCGTGGTTATTCGTAAGGTGAAAGCATTACAGAGAAACCATATTGAAACAATAAAAAACCTACAATTTACCAGAGATCACAAAGGCTCTGGTGGGAGAGTCAGTCCTTCAAACCCCTCATAGGGTTTTTTCTGTGGTTACCAGTTCATAACAGCCTTAGTTCAGCCAAGCACATGCATGAATAGATCCGTCTTTCCTTTATGCAGTTTGGGTCTTTGATCTTTCCTTCATGTGACAGGTAATCAGCAAACAAAGGCCCGCTCCTCAGAGCATAGTTTAAAAAGGCAGGGTGTTTGCATAACCTGGGGTGGAGAATTTGCATTCACTCCATAACACTTGAACTTGAATTATGCAATTGACTCTGTATTACACAATTTAAAACTGCACAAATTACATTTTATGTGATTATATTCTGTTCATTTACTCGGTGTTTAAAATGCAAAATGAAGACTATTGATGCAAAAAATTTACCAGACAATTGTAATTTTAAAAGAAAGGGTGGGGACCTTAAACATTGTTGACATTATGTGTTTGGTATATATTTCTGTGGTTCAACACTTCTCTGATCAAATATAATCTTGGAACCCTAACATGCAGCATAAACACAGTATAACAGCATAACACATGTGAACTGGAACAGCTTCCAAACAAAGAGGTGTGGATAATTTTCCTGTAATGTCAGAACGAAGAGAGATTTCAGGTGGCCTCAATATGTTCTCAAGCCATGAATGTCCCTGAAGGAAAATGCCCAGGTGAGAATCCAGGAAATCTTCCAACATATTTCCTGCTGCTTTTGCAAAAATCTCTCCCAAGCTAGCTGAGGCGGGAGTTCCATTCAGAGAGTCCAACATAGACTCATCAGCCAGCTGGGTATCTGGAGACATGTTTGGTTGCAGTGATGCAAAACGGGACTCTCTGACCATGAAGAAAGGACCTAGAGCTTGTGAGGATGAAAGCGAAGAGATACCAATTATTTCCTAGCAGAGAAGCCGTTCAGCCTCAGTGCCGGCAAGAGGATCCAAGTGGAATTAGAAAGTTTTCAATTATAGGACAAACTCACAAAGAAGTTTAGAAATTAAAATACCAACCTTTTTTAAAAATACTAAGTGAAATCAATTAAAATTTTATACATGATTTAAAATGAGATGCAGTGGAATTTTTAAAACTGTTGCTACTATTTATTCCATTTTTGCACTGCAGAAATATTTTAAGATAATTTTACAAGACTTGTAACAGTATATTTATGTCAGTCTACTACTTATTTATTGCTCTTATTTATGTATTTATCATAGTTTTGTACTATTTATAAATAAAGTATTATTTTATACAAAATGGCAACCTATAGTGGTAGTGATTTGTATTAAATACCTACTTAACCAAACCAAACCAAACCAAAACAAGAAAGAGAATAAAAAAAAACCCTGTAATTGTTCAGCCTTAAAGCCCCAACTTCAGAGAGTACTCATGCATGTGACTAACAAAGTATGTGACCCATCCCAGTGATGTTAGTGCTTCAATTTGGGAACATACTTAAATATATTTATGAATCAGTGTTCCAGTTTGCAGTACTTCCATATTAAAATAAATAGTTACTGAATTATAATTAGTCTTTCCATTCTACCAGACCACGCACCATACCTGAACTCTGACTCCTTTTCCTCTTCTACCAGGTTACTTGTCCCCCCAAAAACTTGTCAATTTGGATGTTTGGTGTAATAGATGGTTGTGTTGGAAGCAGCTAGATTGGTGCCCTCCTCCCCACTAATCAAGATTGAATGCACCCCTTAACACAAACCAATTGTTAGTTTGTAATTAGCCTGCCCAGGGCCGGCTCCAGGCACCAGCTGAACAAGCAGGTGCTTGGGGCGGCCACTCGGGAGAGGGGCGGCACGTCCAGCTATTCGGCGGCAATTCGGCGGAGGGTCCCTCACTCCCGCTCGGAGCGAAGGACCTCCCGCCGAATTGCCGCCGCAGATCGCAATCGCGGCTTTTTTTTTTTTTTTTTTGCTGCCTGGGGCAGCAAAAACCCTGGAGCCGGCGCTGAGCCTGCCCATACCCCATCAATCAGGTTTATGTGCATTCACATACCCTCTCCCCACCAAAATCTAATCAGGTTTGTATGTAGCCAGCACCTACCCACAATACATTTACTAGCACTGCCCCCAATATTAAGTCTATGCTCACATGCACTCTTATCAGGTTTGTGTCCCTACCACCTGATCCCATTACCTTTGTGTGCACCCAGACCAAATACATTCTTGGACGTACACCACAAACAAAATTACATGTTAATAATTAGAGCAGGAAGAGGCCATTTTGTATTAGGATTATCAAAGTTTCACTTTGCTACCTCTAAAATGCAGCTCCCAGTTTGAGGGAATAGGTGAGTCAGTTACTGCCCACGAAAAATACTGAATTATTCTGAAAAAGTCTAGCTACCCCAAACTTATTCAGTGCAGGGGTGGGTGGTGGTGGTGGGGAGAACTATTTCCATTCATTCTATCAGCTCTTTAATTAAAAAAAAGGGCAATGCTGAGCAGAGAATTCAGTTGAGCTCTTTGACAATATCACCCGTATTATAAGGAGCAGCCATGCCTGTGGGGAATCCCAGCTCACATCTCTTAAAAGAGAGGAAAAATTTGTAAATATCTCCCTCTGAGATTCTCCCACATACTTCCACTCATGGGCAGGAGGAAGGAGGGGCAGGTTCATCCGTCGACTTCCTCATGGAAGTGGCTGTTGTTCCATCTCCAGACTCAGCAGATTCTGTGGTTCCGCCACTGATCAAAAAGGTCTCTCCAGACACAGAGATCTGCAGCATCTGTCTCAGCTCTGGTCCCATTAGATTCCCTGCCCCTGTCCTTTCAGTTCCAAGTAGTATTTTCAGAACTACTATCCACCTACACAAAACTTGGTAGAGAGGTGGATTCTCGCTAGATCTGATGTCACCAGCAGGTTTATTACTTTAATTTTGAATGTTGGATTTAGGTAGTTTTTAGGCATTGTTCATGTTATTACTGAAAGCTTAATACATTCTGAAGGGCCAAAATCCCAATAATATGTATGTAAGATCTTGACCACAGTCTCTGTTAAGAACCTTTCGCATAGGCCCAAACTCCATGGCCTGGTCTGAGGCATGAGGCCTAGTTAACAATGGACAATACATAGCTAAAGAAAAGCTGGGATAAGCAGGAAACAACCTTGTTTGTTCAACTATACATAAAATAAGCTGCAACAGCATAACTCCAGGTGGAGAGCAGTAATTGGGAGGCTTATCATGAGTTATAGGCACATAACTCACTGAGAGGGGCCTTAAAATCTGCTCCCTGGTTCAGGAGGAGATAACTGTACATACTCCCCTTATGCCGACCAGGGTTCAGGGAGAGGCCTAACATGACAGCATGAGTTATGGCATCCGTCCCTCACAGATGCCAATCCTAGTTCGCAGGAATGCATTGGCAAACCATACACGATTGTCATTGCTGTGTACTGTTTACTGTTCTTTTTTGTTTTAAGACCCTCCAGGAATGTACCTGTGGGCCAACCTGTCTGTAAAGAGCCACCGCCATTTCTATGGGCCTGAAATCAGGATTTAACTTACACATTGCAAGAGGAGAATTTTGAGGGATAACACCTGCGTGTTAGCAAACATGTTAACCTGAGCTATGGGCGGAGCCATTATGTAATCTTTTAGACTATTGGTTTATTGTGCTAATTTTGTCTTGCTGCTAGAACCTATCCAGGGGCTTGGGAAATCCCACCCCGTCGTTTCTCTCCATGCATTGGCACCCTATATAATCTATTGTAATCAATTGTTTAGCAGTGTCTCACTGAGCCTAATAAGCAAAGTGACACTCCGCCAGCATTGTGCGTAATAAACCCTCGTGCTTGACTCTACATGGTGTTCCTTCACATTCTGTACACCAAACTGGTTGTTGGTGGCAAGGAGCACACAAGCCTGATTTGGAGTCTGTGGAGGGGTGGCACCAGTTGGTCAGAAAACTGAGGGCTAGAATTACTGACTTGAGTGTACACAAGCCTGATTCATATGGCTTGATTTGTGTGTGTGTTGGGCGGAGGGAGTGGGGGTGTCTGTCTGTAAGACTTGTGAATTCTAGTTGATATTATGAAGTTGTTGCCATGAAATTTCCTAATCATAGGATACCTCTTCCTATGTGTATCCATCCTGTTGGACAGGACCTACAGCAGGTACTCACTAGGCTGAGGACAATGGGGGACACTTAACTTTAAAACTATGTTCTGATGACAACATGGTTACACTAAGTAGGGTGCCCAAACCAGTTTGGCCAAGTTGGTGTTAAGGAGAATGGGGGTTAGGAGTGGAAAGTTACTGAAGGTCGAGAAAGAGACAGATGACAAAAACAAAAGATTCTAAAAGAAATCACTGGGGGACAGACCATAGGACATTTGGGCCAGGGCTGGCTCTAGGTTTTTTGCCGCCCCAAGCAAAAAATGTGTTGCCCCAAGAAAAAAAAAGAAGGGCCGGAATGCCGCCCCTGGAATTGTGCAGCCCCAAGCATGTGCTTGCTTTGCTGGTGCCTAGAGCCGGTCCTGATTTGGGCAAGAGGAAGGAAGGGGATGAACTGGCCATGGCCAGGTTATCTAAGCTGGGGGAAAAGGCTCTGTTTTTGTGCATATAAGTGATGCATTGCAACAGAAGGATGTTGGATGACCCCATAGAATGGCCTGGTGTGATGAGGAAACTGAGGCAGGGAATTGTGTATAGGGTTTAAAATTTTTGTTCCAATCTGTGTATTTTCCATGTGATTAAGTAAATAGCAATAGAGTGTTCGAATCCTGTGCAAAGTGTCTGGGTGTTATAATCTACACTTACTACATGGCCCCTGGAAGAGGTAAACACCTATGGGTGTACTTCTGGGAGAGGACATGTTAAAGCACATTCTGAGCTTCAAAAACTTCCCAGTTGACATCTCAGACAAGCCCCCACTTATAACGCCGACAGACCCCAGTTGTCAGCAGGCAGGATTGAACCTGGGACATTTGAACCTTAGTGTATGAGCCTCGACTGTATGAGCTGAAAGCCACATGCCTCTTAAGCCAAGGTTGTAGCAGACTCCTCAATCGCTAGATGGTTCAGGTGCCACTAGAGGGCGACAGAGCACCACACCAACCCGGCATGGGTTGCATACTTACCCTAGCTGAGGAAGCCCAACCCAAGCTTCAGAGACTTCCCAGCTGATATCCCAGCTAAGGTGACCAGACAGCAAGTGTGAAAAATCGGGACGGGGGTGGGGGGTAATAGGCGCCTATATAAGACAAAGCCCCAAATATCAGGACTGTCCCTATAAAATCGGGACATCTGGTCACCCTAATCCCAGCTGCCCAAAAATTACACTTTAAAAGGTTGTCTGAGGCAACTGCATGCAGCCTGGAGCAGTCCTGGAAAATATTACTTGGCACTGAAAAGACGGGGCAGGGAATCTAATGGGACCAGAGCTGAGACAGATGCTGCAGATCTCTGTGTGTGGAGAGACCTTTTGTTCAGTGCAGAAACCACAGAATCTGCTGAGTCTGGAAATGGAATGACAGCCACTTACAGGGGAAGGACTGGGATTTGAAGTTGCCATTAATACTCATGGCGCTTAGATCCACAGTGTCTTTTTTCTTCATGTTCATCCCTGTATATTTATACAAGGCACCCAGTTTACTGTTCCACCATTTTTGTTTTGAGGAGGATGTTTTCTCTGTTCTACTAGACACTGTTATGTTTATTGTCCTGCCACCATCATAAAAACTGTTTCACAAAGCTAGAGGTTTTATAAAATGCCAAACGCTGTTGGGCTGTCCAGTCCATAAATACCTTTTAGAAAATAACAGATCTTCCAACTAGGTCTAAATAATTATCTTCTATATTTCCCTTACTCCTACTGTTCATCTAACAATTATGGCACCCCAACAAAATTCATAGCATATTTCCCACATAATTTCTCCTCCTTTTCCTCTCTCTTGGTCTGTGTCAAGCTTGCCTGTACTTTTCCTTTTATGGACAGCTTCATCTCCCTGTTAGACCAAAACTGTGCTAGATAACCAGTAAGGGCTATCAGTTACACCCCTTTAATCCTAATTTCCCTTGAGGGGCTTTCCAACCTTGGGGAGCTTTTTGGCTAAAAGACAAGCTCATCTTGGCCTATATTCGTCTGAACTTCTGACAACGTGGCAACCCTTCAGCACAACTCCTTTCACAAAAGAACAATTTCATATCTAGTGGGGTGATTGTTTTCAATTACTTGACTGTGTATTCATGCCGGTGATGGTCACATGCACAGATAATTGCAGCATGTGTGCAACTGACATTTGCAAAATAATAAAATGTTAAACTATCTTCTATGTTGAAATGTTATGACTTTCAAAAACATATACTAAATATACAAGTCAGAATGCATCAATTCTCCCCATGTATAAATCTGTGTGGTATAAATCTGCTCCTTGAACATCTGTCAGATACTTCTTTGTATAATGTATGAGAAAATGTAAGTGCACTGATATGACACACAGGATCACAACACAGACTGATGTACAAGCAGAAGGACATAAATAGACAAGACAGAGGTGCTATAGTTGTTACCTAAACACAAAATCTTACACAAGGTAAAGAACCTCCACAGGCTATGGCAAAGGTGATTCCAAGTCGTAGGAACGATGTTTTTCATGCTCATACTCACAGAGTAAAACATACTCTTCAGTCTAGATTTGTTTTCATTTCAGGTCAAGGAAAAACATCAAAGAAAGGGCTTAACTCTTCCTGCAAGGTACTGAGCACCCTGAACTCCCACTGAACTAGTGGGTGCTCAGCACTTCTCAGAATTGGGCCCAAAGACTGAACAAATAGAAATTTTCCATGACAGAGAAAACACAGTGACTGTAACATGCTGCATCTTAAGGACAAGATGGCAGCTGCATTAGGCAGGGAGAAAATCTACTTTTAAAAGTGTAGGATTTAGAAAACAGCCTTTAATTTACATTGCTACGTGTAGAAATAATAGTTAGACATAATAGGCAAGATTCTGCCACTCCTACTCACACTGAGTAATACCTCACTCTACTAACACTGATTTCAGTGGGGCTTGCTTGTGGGGTATTGTACTAGTCAGCATACCGGTGGCAGAATCTGGCCCAACGTGAGAACAATGGGCCAGATCCTCAGCTCCTGGAATGCAGCATGTCACCATTGGCTGGCCCAATATCATTAGAAGAATCCAAATAACCCAGAGTAGATGTCAGTTATAGTGATTGGTGTAAGAGGGTCAGAGCCTGAGACTGACAATAAAATTCATATATATATATATGGAGAGAGAGAGAGAGAGATCAACACTCAGAGATCATCCAGAACTCTGAGATAGTAATAGAGAGCCCCTGATTAAGCCAGCCCTGATTACAGAATGGGCCCCACCTGAGAGAAATTAGGTGATTCCAGGTTTAACTACTGAGTGGGCCCAGCTGAGGAAGGGCTGGAGGAAAGAGAATGCAGGGAGTCAAAAGGTTTCTGCAGGGCCTGAGGGAGCAGGGAGGTACCCTGAATAATCTGGGAACAGATTGGGAAACCTAGAAGGGAAGTAAAGAGGTGAGGAAGGAATTAGCACAGGGAAAACTTCAATATGGGTAGAGGATTTGATTTAGCTGTGCAGTACAGGGCTCTGGTACAGTACAGGGCCAGAATTGAGGTTGGGATTGGATTCTCATACCAGCTGCAAGGAAGTGGTGTACAAAGGTAGCTGAGCCCAGTGAGGGGGCTGCAGGCTGAATGTGACCTTGCTGAAGAAGAGTTGTGGAGAGGGTAGAAGCTTTTTATTTCTGTTAAGATAGTTGTGAACTTTAGTTTAGATAGCTGACCCTGGAAGGAATGGGCTAAAGACTGTGCCCTGGCTGGAGGGATGAGTTATCTGAAAGAAACCACCACAGCCCCAGAGTGACTGTTGACAAGGGCTGTTACCCCACAAGGACACTGTGATGCCATACCTGGCCATGAGGAAGTGCACAGTGGTGAGTAAACCCTGTTACAATGCTTTTTCTCACATTACTTTAACTGCAGCATGTCTGAAACAACCACACTTTTTTTTTTTTTTTTTTTTTTTTTGGGTAGTTTTCCTTGTCCACACTCTTTTCCTACACCTCATGGCAAGCACTATATCTCAGCCCTAGTCTATATCCAGCTCCTACTTCCTTCAAAGGCAGTCTCACTGATGATAGCACCTTTGGCAAACAGTAAATGACTGACTGTCCTTGGCCACTTTTATATTGCATGAGTACATGTGCTGCCAGACCCCTATCTGCAGAAGGGATTCTTTCAGCAGCAAATTAACATGAAGTGATTTACTTTGTGCATATTGGATACAAGGTTAAGGGAGCAGGGGGAATCACTCCAGGTTGCATTTGCTTTTGAAATCTTTACTTCCATATTCCGTAAGTCCTTTGGAAGAAATTTCATACAAAATGAAATAAAAAATTGCCTACTTGAAACTTTTTTGGGTGGGATAAATATTGCTGGTAAGTCATATAAATGTGCTGCTAAGATTTGAATTTACTTAGCTCTTGGCCTAGCCTAAATTTGTGTGGTGTGTTGTTGTGTGGTTCCCCTCCACCCATTCTACATAAATTGTGCTGCCTTGGAACGATAAATAAACTCCAAACTAGAAAAGGCACATTCTGTGCATTAAGGGCTGGCTTCCTCTCTCCTTTACTTTCACTGAGCAGTACTTTCATTCCATGAGTTGTCCCACTGAAATCAGGGGGAAACCTTATTAATATACTAAAAGTGTGTGCTGTAGCACAGGGGTCCCCAACGCAGTGCCTGCGGGTGCCATGGCGCCCGCCGGGGCATCTAAGTGCGCCCGCGTACTGGCTGGCAGACAAGCATCCGCCGAAATGCCGCCGAGAAGCAGCGTCATCCAGAGGCAATGCCTCTGGATGCCGCCACTTGTCGGCGGCATTTCGATGGCGCCGCCTATTGACGTTGCCGCTTGTCGGCGGCATTTCGGCGGATGCTCGTCCGCCACCATGGTCCTCCGTGGCTCGTCGTCTGGCGCCCGCCAGATGAAAAGGGTTGGGGACCCCTGCTGTAGCAGAATTGATCCCTTGTTGCCACATTTTCAAGAGCTCGTTCCCATTTTGGTGCTTTAGTGAAGTGGCTGGACTTTCAAAAGTGCTCCAGACCTGCCAGCTCCCACCATTCTAGCCTTTTTAAAATCTGATACTAAATGTTTGTCAGTGTCCCAGAGGTG
This sequence comes from Platysternon megacephalum, assembly GCA_003942145.1. NCBI lineage: Eukaryota > Metazoa > Chordata > Testudines > Platysternidae > Platysternon > Platysternon megacephalum. The sequence goes on from QXTE01000004.1 coordinate 8,551,527, forward strand.
AAAGTAAGCCGGTATGGTCTGGTACGGCGTACTGGACCGGCTTCCGTGGCGATGACTTAAAGGGCCCAGGGCTCCAGCCGCTGCGGGGAGCCCTGGGCCCTTTAAATCCCTGCCGGAGCTCCGGCAGCTGGGCTCCCGTGGTGATTGAAAGGGCCCAGAGCTCTGCGGCGGCCAGAGCCCCAGGCCCTTTAATTTGCCCCTGAGCCCCAGGGCTCCCAGCTGCCTCTGCAACTGGTAGCTCCAGGGTGATTTAAAGGCCCTTGGGCTCCCAGCCACAGCCGGAGCCCCAGGGCCTTTAAATCTTGAAAGGCCCAGCCTCTTCTGGTTGAGGCCACGCCCCCACTCAAGACTCCGGCATACCGGTAAGTCCTTTAAGTTACTTTCACCCCTGCAGTGTCCTAATTATGTTCTTCAAAGGCAGAAGGAATGTGGGATCTTTTATGGTAGAGTAGTTCTGAGACATTGTAGTTCAGGATAATAGAACAGACTTGATGCTGCAATTCAGCTAATTAGAATGCTTGTAGTAGCTTGCTGAACTACATTTCCCAGGATTATTTCAACCTAAGATCAGAACTCTTCCTCTTCCCAGGTATAAATGCCAAGCTCTGGAAAGTCTTGATAGAGGGGTCTTAAACAGCATAGTGTAGAGAACATCCGACCAGTTATGCATGTATGTCTAAATGACTCCGTTTTGTTAGCCCCAATTTAGCTACTCCTTCCAAAAACTGTAATTTTAAATTTTCCTGTAATTATATGCTTTCCTAAATACTCCTTTTTCACCAGCTCACTACCTGTCTGAGGTCATGGCCTGCATGGTTCAGGATTGCTTTTCTGTTTGTCACTCTCAAGATGCTGGACAGCAAAAAGAAGTAGGGGTGTGATGTGAAGCAGAACATATCCATGCAGACATCGGTTCATTTGTATACATGCATGTGCCTATTCCATACATGCACAGGAACCTGAGATCACCTGACTCACTGGCATAGCAAGCTTGGATTCCCCAAACAAGAAAATAAACCCAAATAAAGGAACCCCTCCCCCCCGCCTCTAATTCACAAAATAGAAGCACTAGGTAATTGTGCAGCTGATGCCATGTCCAACTGCTGCAGAGTATGTCTCTACCTTAGCCATGAGTAAAACAACCATCACCATAGTACTTTATATAGGTGGCTAACACCATTATTTAAAAAAAAATTGTTCATGGCTGTATAGAAAATGAGCCCTATGGGATGTATTGTGTATCTATGGAATAGGACACATTTTGAAGTTTGCCCCATTGTCCTCTATTGGGGGTGGGCCTTCAAGGATGTTCCAGCATTTTATTTTGTAAAATATATGGGCTCTTCCTGATCTCCAGCAGAGAGATGCTACACAGGTGAGGGCTCTCTGCTCAAGTTACACTTCCCTCTGGAGCTGAGAGTGTGTTTTTTTTTTTTTTTTTCCCCCCCCNTTCCAGCATTTTATTTTGTAAAATATATGGGCTCTTCCTGATCTCCAGCAGAGAGATGCTACACAGGTGAGGGCTCTCTGCTCAAGTTACACTTCCCTCTGGAGCTGTGAGTGTGGTTTTTTTTTTTTTCCCCCCCTCCAAGCTCTGTCAGTCATATTTCTTGTGTGGATTGGTTTATTCTTGAAGGGTTGCACAGAGTCCCTGATCTAGCGCACATTATTGGGGCTTTATAGATTAGGGCTAGGACCTCAAAGCAAATCCTGCACTGGGGAGACACTGCAGTTCATTGAACATGGCATAATAAGCTGTTGCCAAGGTGATGCTGTCAGGAGTTCCAGCATCCTGGACCAGTTGAAGCTTCATCTAGGTTGGGCTGATTGAGGACGTTAAGTGGAAGGTAAAAGCATGTATTGCTGCAGCCAGGGCTTCATCTGAGATGGGTTGTGTGTGTGTGTGGGGGGGGGGTTGTTTCCTGCTTCTGTTGTGCATACCTGGAAATATAAAACAAAAATCTGTTTCTTTACTGACTGTTTTCCCCTAAATTTAACATACACCTGTATAGCGGGGCAGTTACCTTGCTCCTGGAAAAAAGGGTTAAAGGCTGATTGGGGAGGCAGCCACAGCTGTGGCCACACCAATCAGGCCACACCTGGCCCTGTTAAAAGGGCTCAGGAAGGAGCTGAGTTAGTCTCACTCCAGCCTTGGCGTGGGAAGGACTTGGCTGCCTGGGAACAGAGGGTACCTGATGCAGAGTAGGGCTGGGGAAAGGCAAGAGGAGCTGGGGAGCTCCAGCCTGGCAGCTCCCCAGGCTGAGGCCTAAAGAGGTACTGGGGCTGCAGAGGTGTAGCCCAGGGATAGGCAAAGGCAGCTGGTCCTACCCCCTTGCCAGTGATGAGTGGCCATTACAGATTGCAGTCTGCCCAGAGAATAGGGGCTAGATGATGACTGGCAGTCGCCACTGAGGCAAGGTGAGCCTAAGGGGAGGGGGTTCCCCTGGGAGGGGAGATCCAGAGTGTGGGTACTTCTGAGGGCAGAACTCTGAGGTAAGGGGCACCAGGGTCTGGGAGGGACATGGGGAGGAGGGGACCTGAGGCAGGTGAGACACCAGCCAGCAGAGGGTGCTCTGAGAGCTGGAATTGAGCTAATTGCTGGATGACCAGCAGGAGGCACCGCACCAGTGAATCCATGGTCTGCTACAACATGATAACTTGTTGTAGGGAATTAGGACAACTCACCTTGATGTCCCTTCTTGGCATGCAAATATCTTATTTATAAAAGTGGATATTATTATTACTGACCTTCTGGAAAGGACTAATGGACAGGCAGTAGATACAGAAGAGGTGGAGCCAATATTTCAAAGCCAGTAAATTCCCTATCTGCATTAGAAATGGGTTTTAGTTTCCTGTTTGAGTGCTAGCTAACAGATCTTTTAGGGCTAAACCTCGGCATTTGCACCAAGTCTTATGCAAATCCAGAAACTACATGTAACTGACCAATTTGCCATGCAAACAAATCTGCCTACAAATGTTGAAGTGTTTAAGGAGGTCTGTTAAACATTTGGCCCTGAGAGTCATACAAGAAAGATAGAAATGTAAAAGTTGTTCCACTTATTTGTAGCAGATTGCTGGACATGGACATTAGAGAAGCATATGTACATGTGTCTTTATGATGACAGTTAAGGGACTGGGTGAATCTGCTTTAAATTGCAAAATCTGTTGGAAAGAGGGATGGTGTCCCTAACCTCTGTTTGCCCGAAGCTGGGAACGGGTGATGGGGTGGATCACGTGATGATTACCTGGTCTCTTCATTCCCTCTGAAGCACCTGGCATTGGCCGCTGTTGGAAGACTGGGTACTGGGCTAGATGGACATTTGGTCTGACCCAGTATGGCTCTTCTTATGTTGAATAAGTTTCATAAAGATGTGTTCAACTATTGAGGATCTAATGGTCCCAGAAAAAATGTAACCTTTTTGTGGACTCTCATTGTGCTGATGCCGGACTCTGGCTGCAAGGGTTTCACTACATAGTTTACCTCATTCAGCTGCTTGATTACCTTTAAAGGGCCCATCCCAGGCAGCCTGTAGTTTGCTCTTTCTCATGGAAATGAGAACCATCACCTGGTCCCTGGTAGCACAGGAGGGGGCACATGCTGAGCAGTTATACCAAACCATTTACTTCCCTTGGGCCCTAGCTAAATTCTCCTGAGCTAAGTCCATGAGCTCAGCGAGCTTTTCCCAGAAAGTCAGTACGTACTCCATCACTGATATATTTTTTTTTCTCCACTGGGGGAGGCCTTCCCCTCCAATTTGTCCCTCATTAAGTCCAGGGGGTCCCCTCACTCGCCTCCCATACAGCAACTTGAAAGGAGAGAACCTGGTTGGTTCCTGGGGCACTGTTACCAGATTTGCCCGTTGTTAAATGAGCATACCCCAAATTAGGGTTGATATGCTGCAGCATATCTGTATTCTTGGTAGAAATATGGGGACTATAACATAGCCAGTTTTGTGATCTGCTTGTATGTTGAATTAATCTGACCAACGGAATGAAAAGTTAAAGCCAAAACATGTTCAACTTCATCTAAGTATATCAAGAACTGGTGCTGTGGATGAAAGGTAAATTGAACCAGGCAATAACTGTCAGCAACTATTCATGGAAATGTGTACTTTATTACAGTTTACCCATAAAGAGTGCTAGGTTTGCACATGATTTTAAGCAAAAGCACAAAAGAGAATCAATTTGTATACTTGGAGTTTAAGACTGACTCAACATCATGGTGAATAAGGTGGTGGCAATGGGTCTGCAGAGATTTTGTCATATGCTGGTGGAGCATCAGGTACCTGTGGTAACGAAAAATGGGGTGAAGATGCTAAATAGAATGAATGCATTGAGGGACAAGCAAACCACACTAAATCTGAAATATTATCTTTTTGTCGGTTCTGTATTCCTCTTAAAGAATTTCATTCGTTTACTTGGTTGTCCTTAAATAATACTGTAGTTTAGAACAGCTGAACCCTACTGATTGAATTTTTTTTTTATTAGCATTGCTTTCTTGGTGGTGCATAAGATTGAGTTCATTTTGTGATGAGACATTTGTCCATGCAGCTGCTATCAAAGAATAAATGTTCAGTACTGTAAGGATAGGCTTTTTCGAGGGGATGGGGGAGGAAGATGTTTACTGACATTTCAGGTTTTATTATAAACTACATTAGTGTCTTGGCAGATGTAAGTACATACCTTATTACAAAATTAACAATATTTAGCAGCATATTTATTGCATATTGGCCATAAATTATTTCATTACCCTTTCAACTAAATATATTTATATTTAACTATTCATCTTCTCTTTCTGGAAGTTGAACTATTTTGGGGGGATGGGCATTTATTGGTTACAATGCATCTTTCTGTGCTGACTGATGCTGAGGACCCCAATTAGTGCTACGATAAATAGCTAGTATGTGGATTTTGGTACTGCATGTCAGAAGTACAAACAATCAATATCAGATTAGGGAATCCCACACACCATAAAAATGGTAGAGTTGTTGACATGAAGACCCTGCTACTGCAGGATATTGTAGCATATAACCATTTTATTACAGCTAGTAGATCAAATAGGAATGATCATGTTGCAACTAAATCAGAGTAGCATTAAAGTCGAGGAGGAAGAAGAGAATTTTTAAAAGGCAAGCTATTAATATTAGATTTCACAAATCACTTTCACTATAAGAATTACATGAGAACCCAATCTGTTAAGAAAAGTACTCATGTGGAAGATGCAGACCCAGTTTAGATAATGAAAATCCAGAGAAGATGCCGTTGACCAGAGGTAAAAGAGTGCGGCATTACTTCTTCACCAATGGTCATCTCACTGACTAACTGCAGCGTTCACTAAATGTTGTAAGTAAATGAAACCTTGGACTTCAGCTTACCACAGAATTAAAGTTGCTGTACTTCTGTAAAAGTGCTTTGCAATCCAGTGGGGCATCTTCACCTGCCACTCTTCTCATAGTGCCAGCATGTGAGCTTTTACTCTGTAATAGACAGTAAGAAAAGGTGAGAGTGACAGAAAAAGAAACCTTGAGTATGACTATAAATGTATCACTTAAAGTGTGAAAGTCAATAAGAATGTGGACATAATGCCAGCAGGCATTGTGCAAGCTTTGTCACTGCTAATGCAAACCATGCTCTTTTCAGAGACATCCAATCATGGGATGATCAAAAATGAGGACAAAGATGTACTAACTTCCACCTGTCTCCAATTCCCCCACACATTGCTTTTGGATCCTGTTCTCCTCCAGCTGCTATGCCTCTCCCTCTGATGTCCCCCACTTTTTAAAATCATTCCTTCTCACCTCTCCTCTTCCTTTCCTATTTCAGTCCTGCATAGTCACTTTCTTCTGTCCAGTTTCTCCCCCAACAAACAAACATCATAATTATATTTTCATAACACTTTTAAAGGGGAAAAATTACTTTGCATTTTCTGTGATGTATAAAGAGTCTGAAGTTTTATTTTGGTTTCTGAAGGTGGGTTTTTAACACTGTAGAAATTCAGGTCGTGTACTCTGGAAGACACTATGCCCCACTGGAGGGGAGAGGTAATAGGGTTATGATATCACAAGGACGTACAACTTCTAATTAATTGAGAGGAGAGTTTTATTCAGGTTGTACACAACCTATTTAAGTAAAAAAATTTTGGAGAAAAGCTCTTATTGTTAAGGGTTCAAAACTACTATCCCATTCAACTAAGAAGACAGAACTCCAAATATCTTTGAAACTCTCAGCAAGTACCTCTTTAGATTTTATTTATACATCGTAAAGAAGTACAAAAGGGCACAAATTCATTTTCCTCCTTTGCAAGTTACCTTTTTATATAAACAGACAACACAGCGCACATGTACAACCACTATATCAAACACATAAGCTTGTAATTGTAACCCTTGTCCTCCTCTTCCCTATCCCCACTCCATTTGTTGTTTAGATATAAACTATTAGAGGGAGAGACTAAGTCTTTGATTTGGCTTAAAGTGCTTAGCAGACTTGGGGTGTTCGATATATATTAGTGGCAGCATGATATAATTGAAAAGGTACTGTACTGAGAGTCTGCAGGACAGGATTTTACTCCTGGCTCTGCCGCTGATCGTGTGTTGTGTTGTGGTGGTTTGTGGGTGTGTGGTGGGTGGCTTTTTTTTTTTTTTTTTTTTTTGACAAGTCACTTCACTTCTCTGTGCCTTGGTTTCCTCTCCCCCCTCCTTTCTGTCTTATTTTAAAAGCTCTCTCATATTATGTGTTTGTACAGTGCCTTGTTCAATGGTGCCCTGATCTTGGTGGTGTCCCCTAGGCACTACCGTAATAATAATGATGGTGTACCAGAACATGAGTTGCCACACTTACCCGAAGGGTTTTATAGCCACATCGCCTTTTGTAATACCAGCAGCCAATGATCAGTAAAACTGCAAGAACCACAACAAGGATTCCAATACCTGCAGCCCTGTTGCAAAATGAAAAACTAGATGAATTTTTCCATAAGAGTGTGTTTAGCACAAATGTTTGCTGATAAATGTGAATGCTGTAATTTCAAGAGGCCTATATGAGAACACAAATGAACTATACTGTGCCTTTTAAAAAATAAAACTATTAATAGGTTGAGCTCTTGAACCACCAGGCAGTGAGTAATCCTGCAGTGGTTGGATGATATACAGAGTATGAAGCAACACATGGTGAACATCAAAGATAAAAATAGCTATTGGACAGTAACCTCATTTGCTGGACACTGTACAACCTGCCCTCTGAATGAGACTTCCACTCATTTGTGGGAATTTTGGACCTTCAGCATTTCATGTTAAACAACTCCTTTTGAGGACTAGAACTATAGAAAAAGAATTGGCCAAAACCCTTCTGCAAAATTTGACACATTTGTTCTTAGCTTCAACCCACTCCAGTTAGCAGCTATACATTCTTGTCTAAGTCTCTGGTTCCTGCCAACCTCCCCATTGTAACTGACTAGCTAAAGTCCTTGCCAAAAGCTTGACCATTTCAACAACTGGGAAAATGCAATCATTGCCTCAAATATTGGTCTCCAAAGAACCACCACTTATAGAATGCACCCCAATCCCTGAAGAGAGCATTCCCATAATGGAAAAGCTATATAAGAAATACGTCCTATTTTTATTAGTTGAATCTCTTCAGGCAAAGAACACTGGGATCTCTGTCCAACATCTACCATGTTATAGCGAATGCCAGAGACAAAAGGGGTAATGATTTATAAAGCCAGTAATCAACTTCAGAAAAGAGGTAAGACTGTAAACTATGCACAGACCACTTCCTAACTTGTATCATGTTCCATGACACACTAAGCACAATGACTGCGGTTAGAGAGTGGGAATTTGAGTTACATTGTGTTTGGGGACTATGGGCTTAACAGGATATGTAGACATATGTAAGGGGACTGTTGCCCCCTTACTAACATTCAGTGGGGGTGTTTTGGTTGCTAGCTCCCAGCACTAAAAGGGGAGGGATCGATGGCAAATCAGGACCCTGAGACTGATAGTCCCCAGGAACAATGGCAAGAGGCCAATGCTCCAGATTGACAGGGCGGGCCAGCAAATCAAGGAGACAGAAGGCCAGGGTGGGTCCCGTCCTCCGTGTGAGCAGGAATGTGCCTGAGTCAGACAGAGTGGGGCCGAGCTAAGGAGAAAGCAGGGGCCCAAGCTGAGCGGGAGAGCAGAGCTGGGCCAGATCCAGAGGGGCCAGAGCTGCAGCCAGAAAGCCCCAGGGAGAGCAGATCCTGTGCTGGGAGCAGAGTTGCAGCCAAAAAGCCAGAGCACAGCCCAGAGAGAGCAGACGTGCCCTGGGAGCAGAGCTGCAGCAACCAGAGCCAGAGGGGCCAGACAAGCAGCCCAGGAAGCAGCCTGCAGAGCAGACCTGTCCTGTCCTGGGAGCAGAGCTGTAGCAACCAGAGCCAGAGAGGCCAGAGAAGCAGCCCAGGGAGCTGAAGGCAGAGCAGCAGCAGCAGCCGTGCTGAGGCAGTGTGGAGCTGGAGCAGTCCAGAGCTGGGTGCGGTGAGCAGCTGGGCAGAGTGAGGGGGACCCTGGGCAGTGGGCCCAGCACAGGGAGACGCCTCAGCCAAGAGGCCCTGCAGGCCAGACTTGGAGGGGGATCGTAACCCTGACAGGGCGGGGGCGATGCTGGGGAGAAGGGTCCTGCCACCTACAGCCTGAGAGCATGTGGCCACCGCCAGGGCAAGTGTCCAACCTGCAGCGTCTGTGCAGCACAGCCAGGACCTGAGAAGGTGGCCTGGGACCTACAAGGAACAGACTGTGAACTGCCCTGATGTTCCAGAGACACTGTCTGTAAATGTTCCCTGCCACAGAGCGGGGTGATGTGTTTTCCTTTAACCTTTCCCATTTTTCCTTGTTCTTTTTTTAAATTAATTGTTAAGTAAACAACTTGTATTTGCTTTATATTGTCTGGAATAATCAGTGGGTCAGGGAGGTGCCCAGTGCAGAAAGGGTACCCCGGAGTGGGGACACCTTAGCCCCTGTCCTAGGTGACCACAGCAGGGTTGGGGGTTGAGCCCCCCCAGGAATCCTGGGCCCAGCCTTGTTGGGGCTACGAGAACTCTGCCAGACAGGAGAGTCCTCAAGGGCAGGGAGGCCTCTGGGTCAAGGAAGTGGGAGCGAGGACTCAGATCCTTTCGCTCGCCCACTTCACCGGGGTAGCACAGAACCCAGGAAAGTTCCCCAGAAGAGCGGGACCATTCCCCCGCTTACACATACATCTGTCTCTTCCTAGTCTATGACAGGGATTCAAGACAGTTGGGATTATAGTACCATTTAAAGAAGCCTGAAGACAAACGAATTGAGAGGGGGATTAAAAAAGTCTTTATAAACCCTTGTTAGTTCTCCCTCTTCCTTCCAGTTCTAATGATTCTTTCTGTTTAGAAGCATGGAACACTCACTTTGGTTCCCCTGTTCTGTCCCACTGTTTCTGCTTGGGGGGGGGGGGAAGAAGATAGTCTTTCTTTTCCTTCCTTTTCTATTGCTAAGAAGTTGGACATGGACGTGAATAGAGAGAGTGGGTGTGGAAACTAGAGCAGCCAGCTTTGTGTCTGAGCTTCCTGCTTGCAGAGACAGTTGGGGGGCCTTCAGCCCTCGGGAACCAGCAAGATTTCCCAGCTCTCCAGGTGTCAAATTCTGGAAGGTCCTGTTAACTCTCTCACCTCCTTCTGACAGGGCACTCTCACCTGGCTGGTGACATGTTGCCTGCCTTGTGTCAGACCAACAGCTTGCTGCTTTTCCTTGCAGCTCTGCACAGCAGTTTCCCTGCAGCTGCACAGTCATGCCAGAATCTAGCCAGGAACTGAGATGGCTCTACTGGCTTTGCTCCTGTGTCTAGTAACCTCTTTTCAGGGAAGCCACACACCCTTCCTCCAGCAGCTGCCAGTAGTCTCTGATTCTGGAGATCTTCCCTCCCCCATTTCAATTTCAAGTTACCAAGGCCAGAGCCTTCTCCACTGCTCCCTCTGTCTCTGCCCCCCAGCCAGGGCCGGTGCAACCACTAGGCGAACTAGGCAGTCGCCTAGGGCGCCAAGTGGTTGGGGGCGCCCACTGGGTCTTAGTGTCCACCCTTCTGGTTTTCCTATCCCTGTTCTGACCCTTCCTACAGGCTCCAAGTCTTCCTGGGAAGGGGATCTAGTAGTTAAAAGAGGAAAAGCCTCCAGCCTGCCAGACCTATTAGCACAACACTGAAACTGTTAAAGAGCCATTCAAGGGGTAATGAAGCCACTTAACAGGCATTTGCCTCATATTTACTCAGGACATGCCAGTCTACAGCAGGGGTCTCAAACACGCGGCCCGTGGGCCGCATGCGACCCGCAGGGCTATTGCATGCAGCCTGCGAGCTCCTCCCGCCCTCCCCCCAACGTTTACCTAGAGCGGCTCCGGCCGACCAGCACCGGGGGCAGGCTGCCTGCCTGCCCTGCCCCCGTGCTGGAACCTGGGGAAGGAGGGGCGCAGGGGTGTGTGTGGCTGTTGCTTCAGGCACCGCCCCCAGCAGCTCCCATTGGCCACAGTTCCCCATTCCCGGCCAATGGGAACTGCTGGGGCGGTGCCTGAAGCAACAGCCACACACACCCCTGCGCCCCTCCTCCCCCAGGTTCCAGCCGCTTCCTGGTGAGGCGCGGCGGCAGGGCAGGCAAGCAGGGAGCCTGCCCGGCCCCCAGTGCAGGTCGGGTCGGAGCCCGCCCCCCGCACTCCTCCTGCACCCCGACCCCCTGCCCTGAGTCCCCCACCGCACCCTGCCACCCTGCCCTGAGCCCCCTGCTGCACCCCACACCCCTGCCCTGAACCCCCACCACATCCCACACCCCAGCCCCCTGCTGCACCCTGCACACTGACCCCCTGCCCTGAACCCCCACTGCACCCCTCTTGCACCCCGACCCCCTGCCCTGAGACCCCTCCTGCACCCC
>QXTE01000004.1:8562699-8591685 GCA_003942145.1 Platysternon megacephalum
ATGTTTTTTTAAATAAATCCTTCAAAAGACCTCCCTTATCTAAAATACACATTTTAATTACTATAGTAAAAAAACTTACTTCCAAAGTCTTCCAGTCCTTTCTGTTCATCCATTTCTCCCTTTACCCCCTCTCCCCCCACCCCCATTGAAGAGAGCCCTTAAACGGACAACAGCCCTTTGCTTCCAGATAGCTGGACAAAGAGTTTCCCTTTCTTTACTTCTGACTATCTGATGAACTAGTTTTAAGCAAAATCAGTACCTTAGTAAGATATAAAATCCTTTGTTATGCCTAAAATCTTTGGAAACATATTTTTTAAAGTTGGTGACATTTCATAAACGTGTATTGTTATGGAGATCTCACACAGTAAATTAGTGTTCCTTTTTTCTAAAAGCAATGAACATTTTTATGAACACACTAAACCTCTAACTGATTAATTTAAAATAATGTCTGTTTCAGTGAGTTAAAAATGTAGTAATCTGGAATGATTACTTTATGAAGGCTTAAGAGTACATTTAAAATATAAAATCAGCTTAGAAATACTGATTAAGAAAATGTAAAACAGAGAAGAGCTGCATCATGTATTCCATAATATTTAATGTTGTATTCAGCAAGACAGCTTACTCACCCTTACCACAACATTTTTGCAAATAAATGTCTGAAACTTCAGGGCATATCAAAAAACCTGTGACTGACATTTTTTATTCCCAAGTTTAGTGCTTTTAATTAGGTACCTTCTGCATGTCCATTCTGCGTGAGGGAGAGGGTACAGGGATCTCTGCAGGGAACTGTGACTCTATGCCACCGTGAGGCAGGCTGGGCGTCTTGTTGTTCTTTCTGCTTTGTCCCTCCGCCCCCGCTGGGCTGCCAGCTCAGGCTGCCATCGGGCATAGGGGCACCAGTTTAATAATACTGCATAGGGCCCCATAAATCCTAAGGACGGCCCTAGGGGTGCCAAAAAGCGGTGCCCTGGCTCGGCAGGGAGGAGCTGCCTTCCGGAGAGCCAGAGCGTCAGCTTGCGGGGGCAGCGAGCCCCAGCCATGGAGGAGCCGGCACGGCACAGGGGGGCAGGAGCCCTGCAAAGGCGGCGGTGCTGCTAGTGGGGAGCAGCCACACACCCCGCCCCCCCTGCCCAGGCTGCAGCCTGGCACCCTCCCCGGCGGCTCCTGCAGGCTGCAGCAGATGCATGCAGGCAGAGGCCCCCGTGCGCCCCCCAATTCCCCTCTCGCTGTGCTCGGTCTGCGGCTCCCGGGTATGTGAGCCACTGCTGGGGTGCGGGGCCCTGAGCCTGCTCTGGGAGGGGCAGCAACGGCGGCAGCTCACACTCCCAGGAGCCGCAGAGCCTGAGCATGGCGAGGGAGGAGCCGGGAGACGCACGGGGTCCTCTGCCCACATGCATCCACTGAAGGAGCCCCCGGGGGGGTGCTTGGCCACAGGCTGGGCAGGAGGGGCAAGGGGTGCAGCTGCTCCCCTGCACCGTGTGGACTCCTCCATGGCTGGGGCTCGCCGCTGCCGCAAGCCGGCGCTCTGGCTCTCCGGTGCCTCCGGAAGGCAGCTTCTCCCTGCCAAGCTGCTGCAGCGGCCCAAGCCCGGCAAAGCCAATGAGTGGACTCAGGGCAGGGGCCGCTGGGGTGGGGAGGGCTCACAGGAGGGTTGTGCACCGTCCAGGGGAGTTCAGGGGGCGGGGAGGAGGAAACCTGGTCTGGGGCGCAGCCCCTGGGCATGGCTGGCCCCTGGGGTCTATAAAGGCTTGTTGGGATTTGCCCTTCAATGAACTGATATGCGGGGGGCACAAGGTGGAAGTTTCGCCTAGGGCGCAAAATATCCTTGCACTGGCCCTGCCCCCAGCTCCATTTCCATCTCCCCATGCACTTCCCAGAATTCTCATGCTGTGGCTGTTACCCTGTCTCCCTCAGGGGGGCCTGAGAGGATTTTTATCACTCTAAAGGTTGATGCCTCTATTGATTCCCTGCCTGTTATCCCATCTCCACTGACACTATCCCTCCTGTCCAGACTCTATAGATAGAAAAGTGAATCTGGCCACCTCTGCAGAGAAGATGAATGCAACTGTGGTACTACAAATTGAGTCAATGGCAATGTTCATAGCCTGAATGCTCCAAGTAGACCTGGGGAGAGAGGGGTCCTTTATTTTCCCTCTCTTTAAGCCTAACTACTAGGTCCTCTTCACCTTCTCACCCCCACTATAATCCACTTCATAACTGTGAGATGCTTCATTTGATGCTACTTTCATTGCAGCTAGCTCAAGCTGAGTCACCATTTGACTCGGAATGAGTGCTGAGACTAGGCTAGCTGACTTTCCCTTTTAGGGGATCAAGCTGTTTGGTGCAGACCTTGGGAATTCCCTCCCCCCCCCCCCTCCATCCTTCTCTGCTCTCCAGGTGAAATGTGGGAAAACAGGTGCATCTTGCAGCATGAGGTAAAAGTCACCAAAGTTGGTGACTCTGATAAGCCAAGATGGGGAGCAAGTTCCACAGACCCAGGACGAGGCTGTTATGTCCAGGACCTTAGAAGGTACCAACTGCATTCATATCACACCCGTGGCAAGTTAGCATCTCAAGTAATCAGGACCCAAATAATTAAAGCCTTTGTGTCAAAGCAAACCTCTCTCATTAGTTTTGCTTAGGTTTAGTCTCACCTGGTGCCATTTTATGTAGACTCACTTTCATGTAGACTCGCTTCATGCAGCATTATAAGGGCTTGTCTACACTTGCAGCACTGCAGCAGCACCGCTTAGTGAAGACGCTACCTATGTGGATAGGAGAGCTTCTCCCATGGGCGTAGGTATTCTGTCTCCCCGAGAGGCAGTAGCTATGTCGACAAGAGAAGTGCTCCCATCAACATAGCACTGTCTACAGCATAGGTCAGGTTGGTAGAACCGTGTCTGTCGGCATGGCTTTTCCACGCTCCTGAGCTATGTAGTTATACCAACATACATTGGTTGTCTAGACCAAGCCTCAGTCTTCTCCTGTTTGGGGAGATATGTTGCTGTTTACCATGGGTTTTGGCTAATACCACTCTTTTTGGTCAGATGATGGGCCCCCTTTGAGGTTCTTATGACACAAATGTGGATGACACATGGATGCAGGCAGCAGCCCTTTTTCAGAGACAACCGTCAAATTCAGTGCAGCTTCCTCAGATGAATGATGGATAAGCACCAATAAGTGTAAATCTTTTATTAAAAATCATTAACTTTAATGCTTGTGGTCAGCTGAATTAATAATGCAGTTTTGAAACTGCCATTGATTTTTGTTTACTCTTTCCTCCTCTGGTAAAACTGCTTTAGATTCTGCCATACAGAGTTTATTAAACTGTCAAGTGCTTCTTGTGATACTGAAGTGATTAGATGCTATAGAAAACTACAAAATAGATAGACTTTACTTTCCCCAAACACAGAAATTCTGATTAATTTTTCTTGGGTTCTGTTTTCTTGGTTGCAACAAAGAAGAAAAATCCTACTTTGTAAAATTCTGTTCCCAGGATGGAGGAAAACCTCTCAGTTGAGTCATTTATAAACAGGCTTTTAGAGTGCCACATATCTGAATTTGAATGTAATTCTTTTCACCAGCTTTGATGCTGTGATGGTTTTGTTTTATACTTACTCTTCTGTTGCAAGATAAGTATATTGCTTTCCTCTGCTGAAGATGCCATCTGTTTGGCGATCTCCTCCTTTGGGCATTTTGTAGGACTGGTTTTGGTCACACCTACAAGGACAGGGTAATCCATTACAGTACTCCTAAGGCATAATGTATTCTCACCATTTCCATTATCAGAAGAAAGAGGGTTTGGGTTTCTTTTAAACATTTTTAGAAAAAAGTAGATCTATTTACACACACGGCTGTGGTAACTTTAAGAACAAAACACATTGGATCAAATTCAGCTGTCAGTTACACTGCCATACTGATGCAAACCCAAAGTTATAACTCTACAAACTTTAGTAGAGCTACTCTGGGTTTGCACTACAGTGACTGAAAGAAGGATTTGGCTTGTTTCAGATGTTAAACACTTGCAGGTTTCTGAAGTGAAATTTCTCAAGAAGCATGGGTTTTCCTTTCAACCTAAGGTGACTCCACTGTATTTTGAAACCAGCCCTGAAGACAATGTAGGAGGAGACCTCTGTTCTTTAGACCACTCATACATTATTTATTTATTTTGGTAAATTCATATGACCAAATGATTGGCTCTTAACAGATTATTCCTGTTCTCTAAATGGCTCTCTTAATAATGCCCTTTATGTGAGATAGAGGAGAAGTAGATGAAAGAGAAGGTGAATATTTTACTTACAGTGCTTGTTTCTATTCCCTTTAAACACCCAAAGCCAGATACTTAGGCCTGGTCTACACTAGAAAATAAGGTCAGTATAATTATGTCACTAAGGGATGTGAAAAATCCAGACCCCAAGTGTCACAGTTAAACCTACCTAACCCCAGCTGTAGACAGCACTAGGCAGATGTAAGAATTTTCCTGTTGACCTAGCCTGCCTGTAGGGAAGATGGATTACCTTTGCTGGCAGGAGAACCCCTTCTGTCAATGCAGGTAGTGTCTTCAGTAGGGTGCTACAGCCACTGTAGTGGTCTGTCTAGATAAGCCCCTTACCTAGCATAAACTGGCACCGCTCCATTGACTTGGAGAGAGCTGCACCAATTTACATTTGCTATCTGTGCATGCTTAATTGCCATTAGTTAAGTTCCCTCAGGAACTTAACCATCCAAATTTGATCAGACAGAACAGTTCAAACCTAATTTATCTGACACAACCATAGAAAAAGACATAAGTAAATACATTGGTTTCAGTTAAATAGCACGAGCAAATTCTACTGTATATCACCAAATTCAATTAAGACAAACTGGCTCTTTTAAAAAGAAATCAGGCCTAATTAAATAACTTTTTTTTCAGAGAATTCAGAATGAGCCAGTAAACTTCTTCTGAAACTTAGTTTTAAAATAACACAGGGAAATTCTAGAAGAATACAAAGCATGCAAGCCTTACCTTCTTCACAGACCCACACTCTCTGCCTGCTAGGTGGAGGCATATGCAGCTTTTTTCTCTAGCACTTAATCCTTTTTTTTTTTTTTTTTTTTTTGTCTCTACACTCATGACTATCACGAGTTTAAATTCCAAATGGTGCTGCCTTTGATTTCTTTAATTAGCATGAAAGAGGCCAAGCAGAGAGACAGCTTTTTCCCTTTCTTCTTCCCCCCCCCCCCCCCCCATTCTTTTCAGTAATCTATTACTTTTCCATGCTCTCCCATGCACTGCATAGGGCTGAGCCACACCCAGGTTTTGCACCAATTTACCTAAATCAGTGAAAACTCAGTGTGGACACACTTGTACCTGTTTAAAACTGTTTATATTGCTTTTGTTTCTGAGTTAGTGCTTGTCTACACACAGTTTTTGTACCAGTTTAATTGAAAGTTTATCTACATGCAGTTTTTGGTATAGCCATATCAGTTTATAAACTGATATAGTTAAATAGGTGCAAATCCCTCGTGTGTATGCAGTTTTACCAGTGTAAAGAGACCTTACAACCAATGTAGCTCATTTGATACTGGTAAGTAAGCAAGCGCTCTAGTAAAAAGAAACCACTTAAGCCATAACTACTACACTATGATTTAGTTAGTGAGGGGTTCAGGAGAGCAAGACACTTCTTCTACTCTGAGGTTTTTTCCCCCCCTGTTTTTGCCGCCTTAGATAAAATGGTGGTTAAAAACACATGAACTTTGTCTACACTACAACTTCCTCCACTGTTGGCACCAGTGCACTGGATTTTTCCTAATATAGTCACTAGCGTGTTTAGGACTTATTACTTTTGGAAAACATCTTTCTTCTGGGCAAACATTTGAAGCTAGCATGGTTCTGCTCCCAGTCTGGACAGGGCCTTATTTGTTTAATCATTTCTACTCATTGGGCTGAATTCTGCTTTCCATTATCCCATGGGACTTAAGAAATCCTCTTTGTTGGAGCCATGACAATAAAACAAATCCAGTGGGGTCACACAGTAACTAAGAGCAGAATTGGCCCCTTTTGAATAAATGTCTGCTATATAATTATCTGATCTTGCTGTGGTTCCTCTGCATTATTACACTTGTACTCCTGTGTGTTTTGAATGTGAAAGGATTGCAGGATCAGGTTTTAGATCTGTGTATAGCATTAAAGAGCTAATATCAAGTTTGTAAGGCCTCAGATTTGATCTTTCACACTCTCCAACTTTATATAATGGCAGATTTCATATAATTCTTTATATGGATTTTCTCCACCCTTGAACAAATGTTTCACTGCTAGGAGAAGGAGGCTAAATAACAGATATAATTTTTCTTCATCAGTGCCAACAGTCCAGTATTCATGAAAAATCCATGTGATAACACAACCTAGTGTATTTTTATCTTGCCTTCGGCAGTGGAAAGAAATATTTCAGCTGATTTAATTTGTTAGCTTCCAAGGGGCTGACGTTAATAGCAATGAATGGAAAAATGTGCAGATAATGTCTTATAACACAGAGGCATAATGCTGTTGTGGAGGGTAGAACAGTTGTTAAGGTGAAACACAAGGTCCTGTGCTGTTGTCAAACCTGTGTCCATATTGACTTCAGTGGCTTTGCTCCTAAAACACCAAGCACAGACTCTGTAAGCATTACTGTGTTGGGGCAGAGAGGCCCTACACAGCAGAGAGGGGGTTAAGGAAGCTGACAGGCTCCCCTCCCTAACCCTGTCACTGCCGGGGGGGGGGGGGAAGTCTGTGGACCCCATTGCCTTGCTCTGTTACACCTGCATCCAACATCAAATGTGGGGAGAAGAGATAAAAGGAGAGGGCCTAGCCCTGTTCAGGGTTGACGAGTAGGGAGGACACAGCTCCGTGTGTCTCATGGTGGAAGAGAAGCCTGGTTGCAGCCCTGAGATGGAGCTCACTGTCTGGCTGGCCAGACATCCATCCATCGAAGGGACAACCAGAATCAGAAGGGAATCAGGGGAAGCACAGATTGTTTTGGAAACAAGTGCTGAATAGAAGGGAAGGGCCCTACTGAAGGTTTGTGGGATGACCACAGTTTTGAGTAGTGTTTTTGTTTCTGATTACCTTTTGAACAACCTGAAAGGACTGAAGTCACCACTATGCTGGACCTCCTCGGTGGGGCAGAAATGTACCAGCAGAGACCCATAACTTGAGTGAGTTGTGTCCAGAAGGGCCACCTCCCCAGCTACATTACATTTCTAAAGACATTCTATGAGCTAGAGATTCAGCTCTCTGTTGATCACATTTTGGAAAGAAACATTTAAAAATATGTTCGGAAGACAGAACAATCCAGACCTTCTTTGACATCCATTCGCCTCTGGCAAACTATTGAGTCTGCTTAATCCTGACCATCCATAGGTGGAGAATGAATGCTTTCTGTGTCACTGAAAAGGTGTCTGACCTTTTAAACAGTGGGCCCATTGTCTTTGTTTGGTAGTGTCATTTCATCTCTCTAGGATGAGGTCCTGTGATTTTTGTTTGTGCTTTCATTGAAACTTAAGGTCCATAACAAGGTAAGGAAGAAATAGGAATGTTTACTTGGGACCTGATAATGCAAGGTATTTGGTGCCTCCTGTGAGGTGCTGAGTGTGCTTGACAAACAGTAATTCCAGTGCAAACTCAGGGCACTTGGACTCTCCAAAGAAGCGCTCCCCAGCACCATGCAGGATTGAGTTGTTAATTATACAAAGCTTATTTACCATTAGTCTGTCCCTACCAGAAGAGTTTCATTGTTGTTAGAAAAAATAGGGACAGATCCTTGGCTGCAGTCTGGTCCCTTGGTGCTACTTGGCTGCCACAAAGGGGCCAAAAAGCAGCCAGATCTCCCCCAACTAAGGATCCTGCCTCCCAAGGGTGGGGGAATCTTCAGTGGATATTGAGCTGTCCTAGCCAGATCCTGTGGCACCTCACTGCAGCTTCCAGCATAGGGATATGTAAAGAGTGAAGAGGGGCATGGTTGAAGTGCATTGTGCTACAACAATCCACAACAGATGGCCAGCTAATATTCAATTGGGGCAGCTCCCCATACAGGACTGAGACCTTACTGAGGGGGTATGGATTCTGGTGCCTATGCTATGCTGATGACACCTGAAATGTAGGTGTATGTGCATTTGACTTGGAAACTTTTTTTCCAACCATATCAGAAGGCAACACGTGCTCCTGCTCCTCTGTGCACCAAGCTGAGGGCATAAACAGGGCAAGATCACTGCCTCCATTTAGTTCCATTTTGCTGCCCATGGTGAGATTTGGAGCTCCTCATCACTCCACTAGCCAGCCTTAGATAAATTCTCCTTCTATATATAGTTGTAGCTTAGTGTTAGTTTAGTTAGAGTAAGCTAGTTAGTATTTAGTGGGGTTAATATGCAGAAATCCCCAGGTTTCAAACAGCATGCCACATGCAGGGCCATGATCCCTGTGAGCGACCGGCAGAAACGTTGCCTAATCTGCTTAGGTGAGGGGCATGTGAGGGACGAATATCCTATTTGTGCCTCCTTCCCAACAAGAACACACAAAGAAGAGGGATTTCCACCTCAAGGAACATCTTCTTGAGAAGACAATGTGTCCCTCTTCAGAGACCACCCCCAACCACGAGACAGTGGAAAGTTTGTCCATGAGAAGTGCCCCTCTGGCTGTCCCAGTTTCTAAGCCAAAATCGGGTGAGAAATGTTGTCTTCATCTCCAGTGGCCTCCTCAAAACCTTTGTCCTCGGAGACTGATCAACATTTGAAGTCCCCTCACAAAAAAAGCTCTGAAAGCTCCTCCAGTGCTGAGAAGAGGTCTGGTTTAGTGGCTGAACGCTTGCTCTGCTATTGGGCCATTGATGTTGCAGGCATTCTTCACAGCAAAATACTTTTCTCTCTCTTCCCCCCCCCCCATCTCCATCTCCTGAACTATCATTTGTTGGATTTTCTGTTCACAATATCAGTGGCACTGGCAACTACAGTTACCACAGCACCAGCAATTCCATCCACTTCATCGAGATATGCGGCATCAGCTCCACTGGCACTCCCTGATGCCTACTGGGACTCCTCCTTTTACTGAGAAGAGTTATAGCTTCTCTTCTTACTCTCACCATGGCAAACCTGTATCTCCAACAAGGTCATTTAGGTCTCCATACTGTCAACATTCTAGAGATGCTGAAACTCTAGAGCAAGGTCTTTATTCTAAGGATGCTTCAGTTTGGTGCCCTCCACTATGGGACTGTGCTCCTTAGCCTTATTGGGCTTGTTGGCCTGCTTCTAGAATGTCTAGGCCTCCATTAGTGACTAAATCCAGGATAAAGTCCTCTTCTCCTGCCCCTGTAGTGCCCAGAGATGACCCACATCTAGGCTCACAGTTTCCCTCTTTACTGGAACACACAAAAGAGGAGGAGACTGGGGAGGGACCTGTAGATGTCCCTCCACCCCCAGTTTCTCTTCCTTTTCTCTGGGTGAGGCTGTCACCAGAGTCCCCATTGCTTCCTCCTGAGGATTTTTAAGTTTTTCAGGCTTTGTCTTTGCTGATGACATTTGCTTTACTATGTGACATGGAATGGGATGATTGCCCATACTTTAGAGGTAGAACAGGATGCAGCAAGAATTGAATTGAAAGTAAATGCAGAGAAAATCAAGATTATGAAGGTAGGAAACGGGACAACAGATGCAAAAGTGTATGGGGGGAAAAGAAAATGAACAGGTAGAAGAGTTCTGCTACTGGGGAGTATGATGACATTTGAAGGTGCCTGCAATAAAGAGATTCATACAAGATTAGGAAAAGCAAACACCATTTTTGGAAGGATGAACAGCATCTGGTCAAACAGAGGACTCATACTAAACCAAAGATCAGATCATACCATTATAGTGAGCATACTACTGTATGGAGCAGAGACTTGGCCAATGACAGTGGCTAACAAAAGAGAGACTGGAGGTTGCCCATCACAGTAGGCTGAGGAAGATATTACACATTTCATGGAAAGACAAAACAAATGTGAAAGTAAGAAAGCTGATAGGACAAGATATGCTAGAAAAATATCATCAAAGAAAGAAGGCTCAGGCAGTTGGGATGTGTACATCATATGAAAGATGGGAGACATGCTAAACAAGCATTGAAGTGGGTACCCAAGGCAGGAAAGAGAAAGTGAGGAAGGCCAAGGAAGAACTAGCCAAAGACAGTGACAGAAGATATTGAATGTGCTGCCATCACCTGGTGAACAAAGTACCACAACTAGTGAATGGTCACAGTCAGTTGAGGAACTGGAGTGCCCCATGTGGCACAGGATAAACTAAGGTCTAAGGCAGTGGTCCCCAACCTTTTTCGTCTGGTGGGCATCCAAAAAAAAAAAAAAAAAAAAAGAGCGCTGTCGGCAGGCGCCAAAAAAAACCCCAACAAAACACCCCGAGCGCTGCCGGCAGGTGCCGAGCGCTGCCAGCGGAGCAAAAATAAAACCAAAAAAACCCAGAGGGCTACGCGGGCGCACTTACCCCCCCGGCAGCTGCAATGGCGCCCGCGGGCACCACGTTGGGGACCCCTGGTCTAAGGTAAGGTGGTTAGGAGAATAGCAGTGTCTTTGGGAATACAAGCAGAACTTGTGCCAGACAATCCGCACAAATTAATAGACATATTACAAACTCCTGCTCCTGCAAGGGTTGCCCTTCCCATTAATGATGCTTTACTGGAAGCTATGAAGACCCTTTGGCAGATACCTACCTCCATCCCACCCACTGCCAAATGGGTGTACAGATGCTACCAGGTTCCTCAGCAAGACTGAGTATTTCTTTACCTTTCCCATTCCAAACTTCTTAGTGGTCACAGCAGCTAATCAGCATTTGAGGCAGTCTCACTCCAAAGCTACCCTGAAAGATAAATATTATAGGAGATTGGATGTGTACAGCAGAAAGGCATTACCACAATGAGGGTATCAAATTATCTGGCAGAGTTGTCAAAATATACTTTTTATTAACTAGTCAGCAATTTCAAAATTCACTAACAAACTGCCCAAGAAATACAAAGATCAATTTTTGGCCATTCCCTCAAAAGGTCACCTCACTATTTGCATGTCTCTCAAAGCAGTATCTGACATGTCAATCACTGCATCACATTTCAATGAGATGCTCTTCTTAGTTTCTGGCCTTCAGCATTCCAAGACTGCTGCAAAATACAATAGAGTAGGGGTTCTCCAACTTCATTGCACTGTGACCCCCTTCTGACAACACATTACTACATGACCTCAGGAGGGGGACTGAAGCCTGAGCCTGCCTGAGCCCCACCGCCCTGGGTGAGGGGGCCAAAACCCAAGCCCCACCGCCCTGGGTGTGGTGGGCCAAAGCACAAGGGCTTCAGCTCCAGGTGGGGAGCCTGTAACCTGAGCCCCACTACCCAGGGCTGAAGCCCTCGGGCTTTGACCCCAGGCGGTGGGGCTCGGGCTTCGGCAAGTTTAATGCCAGCCGTGGTGACCCCATTAAAATGGGGTTGTGACCCACTTTGGGGTCCCAACCCACAGTTTGAGAACTGCTGCAATAGACGATTTACCATGTGAAGGTGCTACGCTGTTCTCTCAGAAGACCAACAACATGATGCACATGTTGAAAGATTCTCCTGCAACCCTTTGTTTGCTGGGTGTTTACACTTCCATAGCAAAGAGGAAACCGTTTAAGCCTCAAACATGGTACAGACCTACTATCAGCAGAGGTCTCTCTACAGAGGTCTTCTAAACATTGTCCACCGGCATCGTCTGTAGTTGGTCCTTCTCACCAGTCTTCAGTGACTTTGAAACAGGTGTTTTAATATATCTGTCAAGACAACATACCAACCCTGTTTCATCTTTTGCATTCAGATACCCCTACCCCCATTTGGAACATGCCTATCTCTCTTTTACAGTGCATCAACAGAAATTACATTGGACAGTTGGGTGCTTAGCACAGTAAAAAGGATACATATTCAGTGTGGAGTATATTAGTTAGTTTGTTCCACTGGCCAGGAGGGGGGTACTGTTAAGTCTTTAGGAGTGATATTAAAAATGGATGATATTTTCGTTTGGATTTAGCTTTTAATCCTCTGGTGCACTGCAGGGGAAGGGAATGTTTGCTGCTTTGTCTGAGGTGACACCAGGCGTTTAAGAGTAATTTCTCAGTGCTGATTAAGAGGAGAAAATAGACCCAGTTCTGCTCTGCAGCAGATTGACACAGCTATGCAGAGGCAGAGTGAAGAGTAAAGGAATGTTTTGAGACTCTTCAGGGCTCAGCTCAAATCTGTGGGAGGAATAAGATGAGCTCCTTAGCACCACAGAGGAAAAGGGGAGGAGGATGGGTCAATGTAACAGTGTGTCTTCCTCTTCCTCCCCCCCCCCCCAAATGCAATAGTAAAGCCAGAGGCTTCAGCCAAATTATACTTTATTGCCAATGAATTCTGGATTGAAAAAATATGCTGGAATGCTACATAGCCCCATACCAGCCCATTTCAGCCTTCGCTGTAGAAGGTGGGTTGCCAGGTTCAATACACAGCATCCTCAGGTATAAGTGTTACTGTCTAAACTAAAAACTGCTGAACTAAAAACAAATGTCTCAACCATTTGCAGATGCACTTCAGCTCTTCAACTGTGTATGAGCAGTTTTGGTACAATTATTATTGATGTTAGGGAGCCAGTGCTAAAATGACAATTATCTCCCTCTCCTAAAAGCCCTTAATACTTTTGCACTTCTGTAGTGTCTCTCATCAAAAGGTCTCAATGTGTTTTATAAACCTAAGAATTAAGACACACAAATTCAGTGGAAACTGTTCATGCTCAGTGCAATTGATGTTCAGGCCCAATGTATCGCAAGTTGAGAAGCCAAAATTTGAGGCACACAAAAACAGTGGCCACTTTTTAAAATGTTGGCCGAAATTATTTGCCCAGTGTCAACCGGAGCCACATCTAGAGGCAATGTTAATGGGCGAAAATGGGTGTATATGAGGGTGAGGGAATACAAAATAAATAGTGAAGGGCAAGAAGTAGGTAAAAGAAGGTGAGAATTCAAATGGGTGTGGGGGAGGCTACTTTAGCTTACACCTGCACTCTCCTGTTCCTTTCTTTTTCTGTTAGCCCTTGTCTTCTGGCTCCTCAGTGCATGGCACACCAGTCTAGACTCCCTCCTACCCACTTACACCACCACTACACATTACATCTGAATTTGATCTAGCAAATCTGTAGGAGATCTGGGAATAGAATCCATATTTCACAACCATATCCTTACCCTTAGATTCAGGAATGGGATGTCTACACTACAAAATTAGGTCAAATTTATTTAAGTCGACATTTAGCCTCCGATTTTACAACGTTGATGCTGCATGTCCCCACTATGCACATTCTATTGGTGGAGTGCATCCTCACTACCGTGGCTAGCATCGACTCACGGAGCAAGGCACTGTGGGCAGCTATCCCACAGTTCCTGCTGCCGATTGGAATTCTGGGTTAGTCTCCCAATGCCTGATGGGACAAAACATTTTTGCCGGTTGTTTTGGGTACATGTCGTCAGCCTCCCATGATGCACTTGCCTCCTCCCTCCCTTCCTCCGTCCCTGAAAAAAACGGCCAACAATCATTTTTCGTCTAAGCCTGGGTTACCCGTGCAGACGCCACAGCATGGCAAGCATGGACCCCGCTCAGCTGTACACTATTGTGAGCATTGCAAACACTCCATGCATCATCCTGCAGTATTGCAGAGCCTAGCTAGGAGCCGCCACGTGGAAGAATGTGATGCCATGTAAATAGCTGTGCTGGAAGCCATGGAATGGAGCAATTTGCAGATGCTGGTGGCAGCAGCTGAGCTTGTTGACATGGTGGAATGCCGCTTCTGGGCCGGGGAAACAAACACAGACTCGTGGGACCGCGTCGTTATGCAGGTATGGGATGAGGAGCAGTGGCTGCATAACTTTCGAATGCATAAGGCCACTTTCGTGGAACTTTGCGAATTGCTTTCCCTAGCCCTGAAATGCAGCAATACTAAAATGAGACCTGCTCTGACAGTTGAGAAGTGAGTGGCAATAGCCCTATGGAAGCTTGCGATGCCAGACCGCTACCAGTCAGTCGGGAATCAGTTTGGAGTGGGTAAAGCTACCATGGGGGCTGCTGTGATCCAAGTAGCCAGGGCAATCAATTCATTTCTGCTAAGAAGGGTAGTGACTCTGGGAAACGTGCAGGACATAGTGGATGGTTTTGCCGTGATGGGGTTCCCTAACTGTGGTGGGGTGATAGGGATATGTATTCCATCTATCTTGGCACCAGATCACCTTGCTAAAGAGTACATAAACTGAAAGGGGAACTTCTCGGTGGTGTTGCAAGTGCTAGTGGATCACAAGGGCCGTTTCACCGACATCAATGTGGAATGGTCAGGAAAGGTGCATGATGTGCGCATCTTTAGGAACTCCGGTCTCTTCAGAAAGCTGCAAGAAGGAACTTTCTTCCCAGACTGGAAAATTACTGTTGGTGACGTTGAAATGCCAATCGTTATCCTTGGAGACCCAGCCTACCCCTTGCTCCCATGGCTCATGAAGCTGTACACAGGCAGCCTGGACAGCAGTAAGAAGCAGTTCAACCAAAGGCTGAGCAAGTGCAGAATGGTGGTGGAATGTGCCTTTGTATGTTTAAAGCGGCGCTGGCGCAGTTTACTCACTAGGTTAGACCTCAGCGAAAGCAATATTCTCATTGTTGTTGCTGATTGCTGTGTGCTCCATAATATCTGTGAAAGTAAGAGGGAAAAGTTACTGGTGGGGTTGGAGGTTGAGGCAGATTGCCTGGCTGCCAGTTATGAGCAGCCAGCCACCAGGGCAATAAGAAGAGCATATCAAGGCGCACTGCGTCTCCAAGAGGCTTTGAAAACCAGTTTCATGAATGACGCAACACTGATGTGACAGTTCTGTGTGGTGTTCCTTACCAAGCTGCCCCCTTTTTTGCATGTACTGCCCTGTAAACTAACCCCCCCACCAACCACAGTATGCACAGTGAATAAAGAGCCTGTTGTCCTCAATCCATGCATTTTTATTATGCTAACAAACACTCAACAGAGACCGCAATGAATAGCAAAGATAACACGGGGGGGAGGGCAAGGACACATAGCTTATTACAGTTGCACTGTCTAGCCATCAAAGCTGTGGGAATGAGAGCATTCTGCTCCATGAAGAATCCCCTGGAGTTGAGTTAGAGCAGGGGTAGGCAACCTATGGCACGTGCGCCGAAGGCGGCACACGAGCTGATTTTCAATGGCACTCACACTGCCTGGGTCCTGGCGGCTCTGCATTTTAATTTAATTTTAAATTAAGCTTCTTAAACATTTTAAAAACCTTATTTACTTTACATACAACAATAGTTTAGTTATATACTATAGACTTATAGAAAGAGACCTTCTAAAAATGTTAATGTATAACTGGCACGCGAAACCTTAAATTAGAGTGAATAAATGAAGACTCGGCACACCACTTCTGAAAGGTTGCCGACCCCTGAGTTAGAGGGATAACGGAGCTCCTCCTCTCTCTCCCCTTCTCTCCCCCCCCCCTTGCATTCTAGGACATCTGGGAGAGGAGGATATGGAACTTGGTGAGGAGGACAGCTGGTTCATCATTGGGTGCAGCAGGACTCTAAGGTCTAGCTGCCTTTACTGCACCTCAACCAGATGCCGCAACATGTCTGTTTGCTGCCCCATAAGCCGCAACATCTCCTCCTGCGTGTTATGCTCTTGTTCCCTGCATGCTTTCCAGCCCTCTTGGTTGGAGCACATGCTCTCCGACAGTGTAAGCCTCCATGCGTTCAGCTGAGCCCTGTCAGTCTCGGAGGAACGCATCAAATCACAGAACATGTCTTCCCTTGTCTGCTTTTTTTGCCTTCTAATCTAGGACAGCCTTTGTGCTAGTGTGAAGGAAGCACCCACAGACAAGGTTGCAGCTGCAAGGAAACAAAAACCCCAAGGGTAGCCTTACAGAACATACGTTGTTGAAAACAGAAGGTTAACTCTTGCAATGAATGGAACACTTCACAGCAGTAAATACATTCCCTGAGATAAACAGCCACATTTTGTCTTTTAAAAGAAGCACCTACCAGTAAGGTACAACACATGGCAGAGTGCTGGGCAGCAGATTTTAGTTTGCAGGCAGGCATGGTAAGCATACACGAAAGGGTAGGTGGTGTCAGGGCACACCCGGGGACATTTTTTGGTGTGGAAACTCTTGGCACATAAACAGGCGTTTCCGGGGAGCACCCTTTGTGTAGCTGGACTGGCCGCCACTGTATCCCAATTGTTTACCTTAGATTAAACATTAACCACAATTGCATTCTTAACCTAGGGTTGGCCATGAATGTAGATGCTCAAGCCATGGGTTCTCAAACCCTGGGTCTGCTGACTTGAGTCCCAGTAACCTTGGGCTTACATTGCAGCATAGACATACCCTCCGAGGTAATTTGGTTCTGATTAATGTACACGCAGGAGACAGAAAGCTTTGAAGTTGAGATTAAAGAGTTATTCATTCTGTTGGTTTACTGTTCATGATGAACAGTTCATTGTCTCAATACCACTTCTACTCTTGGGGAAATTGTGCATCACTGCATGTGCACAGAATTCATGACCCCGTGGATTTCTTTACTTCCCTGTAGAAAAAAATGATTTCTGATGGGGAAGCAAAGGGAAGCCACAAGAGCAGTAATGCACCCCTCCCCGGCACTGCAGGCAGGTCGGTTTGGATACCCAGAGCAGCCGGTAGAGACATAAATGAGCACCGGGGGCGGGGGGGAGAGGGTGAAGAGGGAGGGCTGGGCTGTCGTGTGAGAGAGAGAGATACACACTCTGTCCCCCTCGCTCACTATTGAAGCATGTTCGGCGTGGAAGGGCAGGGCTTTCGGGGTGTTTCTGAGGACGTAGGCATGGGACAGGCTCTATCCCCTCAGGCAGAGCAGAATGTAGTAGCCTGCCTGCTTAGTGAATTGTTTCATTGTTCTTAGTGAATTCCCCCTGGAGTATAAAACAGGTGTAAAAATTTTAAGGCTCCTTTACATTGCCAAAGTGGTGTAAAGGAGCCTTATTGTAAAGGACAGTGTGGCCTTATAAATGCTTATGGTGCTTTAGTGATTAGAACTGGTCTAAATTTCTGGACTGAAAACATTTCCTATCAAAATGTGTTTCATGAACTGTTTGCTACTGACCTTTCTGAACATGGTCAGTAGCCAGTATAAATTTGTGAGTGAGTCCCCAGCCCTCGCTTGCTCTTCAGTTGTGTATGATGTAACACTGAGCGTATGGCTGCATATATTTGTAGACTAATAACTAGAAGTAAAGGGTCAATACTAGTTACATTACTATTAGAAGGGGTTTGTGGATTTCCTCCAATGCTCCCCAACCCCATTCTCCATCCATTGTATTGTACTTTAAATAAATTACCAAAATAATTGAGACCAGCGTGATTATATTGTGTAATTTTCCTCTGAGAGACTTGCTGTGCTCTGTATTAGTGTCACAGCTTCTGCTGTTTGTTTGTTCAGTTAAAGTTAACAGACAGTTGTGAAAATGTATGGAAATACATTAAACACATTTGCTCTTTGGAGAGGCAGCTTTGTGCAGTACTACCACCTGAATTCTCTTTTCCCCTCTTCTGGTCCACCCCATAGCCCAAACTAAACAAGCCCCCCCCCCTTCACTTTTTCATGAGAAAATGTTGGGGATAAAAGAAAAATTTCTAGACTGTTTAAACTTGTGTGAATTCCATTTTGAATTCCTTTGGCGTGTAAGAGTTTTGTACTCTACTAAGAGGCTTTTCTTGGATTATGACCTGTTTCAGTTTACAAGTGAAAGATGGAGGGAATGCCCTCCACCTGGCTGCAAGAGAAACGACCTCTGATCAGATCCAGCCTCAGTCAGCTCAGCTTCTGACTATATCAGGAGTTAGTTTCTGCTCTGCCTGTGTGAATAAGCACAAGGTTCTTAGTGCTTTAACCATGTCACTGCTGCCTAAAATGCCTTTTGCGTGGTGATGGGGAGCTGTGAGGCTAATGTAGGGGGAAGGAAAGCTGATAAAATACACTTCCTGTCTTCTGCAACTCCCTTTGCTGTACCTGCATGCCCATCCTCCAATTTATTGGAGCACCACAGTGTCATTTATCATTACTTTTATTACTTTTACAGTGCCCAGACCAGAAGTGTTCTGATAGCTTTACAGAACAACTAGTAAAAAACAAACCCTGCTCCCAAGACCTTACCAAGACAAGTTGCAGCAAGTGATGGTAAGAAACATTAGGGAGAGGTGGGGGAGGGTATGAGGAATGGCAAAGTCATAACAAGATCACACAGTTACCCAATTTAAGGATGTGATTGTCACAATGACTGAATTAAAAGTTCTTTTTTATGTTTTTCTTCTTTTTAGCGTGTGATGTGATTCACTGACAAAAAAACACTGACTGTAACTCAGTGGAAGATAGGTGCCTAAATACCTTTGAAGGATCTGGACCTGGGAATTTTGTAGTTAATTTTAATAGGAGCAGGAGCAGGCCTCAAGTCCCTAAGGATCAGATACTGAATTCTTATTCTCTTTCTCCAATTAAAATAATGCTTAAAATCAAATCACATGCTCCAGTGAACAAGGCTTTCCTGACAGATTGCCCTGTGAGAAAATGGAGTGGCAGTAAAAGGATTATATCCTAAGATAAGCACATATTTACTTGACATAAACAAAGTCCAACTGAAAAACTGCTGAATCATTAGGTCCAAAATTAGGTCAAATCCTTTTGTTAAGAAATCAAGCTTCCTTCCTGAGAAACATAGCTTAAAGGCTCTGTTCCATGGTATTTTTGACTGACGTTCAGGTCATATTGGAACATATGCATGGTGCAACATCCATCCAGCTTGACACAGGTTACAAAGTGCTATGCTAAGTGTTGTGTCAACTTTTCCGAGCACATAAGTGTGTTGTCGGTGAAGTCTCACAAAACTCTCTTCAATAACGCAGAGAATTGGTTGTGAAGTTTGAATTGACAGAATAATAAAACGTATGCAGTATTGTTGTTGTTTTGGTCCAAAGATAGTAGAAAGACAAGGTGGATGAGGTAATAGCTTCCATTGGACCAACAGAAGATGGTCCAAAATAAGATATTATCTCACCCACCTTGTCCGTTAGAATAATAAAACAGAACTTTGGCCTACAAAGCATGCTGTCAACACTGATAGGTCTCAGATTCGCTTCTAACCTGGAAAATAAATATTTTTGGTTTCCAAATATCCCCAATAATAAAAAAGCCCAAACAAACCCCCTATGACTTTTTTTTTAAAGGGCTGAAACAATATTAAAATTCTAATCCTCAAACTGAGGGTCCCCCGAATATAATAAACCTGGGACAGTGGGTTGCTTGCATTTCTACTCTCCCTGCTGCCTCGATTCCAGCGAGCAGCAGGAGATTCAATTTTTTCAGCTATTTCAGTCCCTTGCCCATTCACAAAATGAAGGGGACTAGTTTTACTTGATTAGGGACCACAGAATTTGCCATGAAGCCAGCAAGCAGGGGAGGAGGAGGAGGTGAGATTCCTCTTTTCTTTTCTCATCTTTTAAAAAGATTTCATACCATCTACCACGTCAAGAATGTAGGACCTGTCTCTACAGCCCTTACTCACCAGAGTATTTCCTGGAATAATCATTAAATTCAAGTGATTCTGCTCTTGGGGAAGAATGGGCTTCTATTGGATTACTCAGGTAAGTAAGGGATGAGGAACCAGGCTCTTATTTTGTAAATTAGTCTCTGGAATGGTGGGCACAATGCCTTGGCATTGCTGGCATTATAGGTCAGGTAAAAATAAAGGACATGGGCCCCGTGTCCTTTATAAGTCCTTACTTAGGTAAAACACCAAATGACTTCAAAAACTGAGTAAGGACTTCAATGAAGTTACATGGATTTACACCAGTTGATGATCTGGCCCCATATATTTTAAAAAAACTTTTCCTGACTTATGTTACTAACAACACCTTATTATAATGCAGATATTTACACAGATGATTAAGCAAAGATTTTCCATTTTGATTTAATTTCACACTTTTGGTGCAGTTAATTCATTGTTACAGAGTATGAGTTGCAAGCTTTGTGTGGGAATGATCATATATGCTTGCTTTAAGGAAAATCCTGTTACCATTGATTTTTTTTTTTTTAACAGTGGAAATTTTTCCAGTAATTTTCCTTTCAATCAAACTCGTTTTTATGGAAACTAAATTTTGTCCTGATAGTGTTCCCGGTGGGGGTGGGGTGAGAGAGAAAACAAATAAGGAACAAATGGAAAGAATAAAGAAAGAAATGCACTAACTCCAGCACTATGCCAGGAGGCCTTAAAAAAAATTAAAAAAAAAAATTGTGTAGTGACACAGACTGCAGTGAAATTTATAAACCTACTCTGACTTCAACATGTGAATTGCATCAGGTAAAAAGAGACACTGAACTAGAATATGGAAACTTACAAAAAAACACCTTAAGTTTGTTGGGAATGCAGTCACTGCATTTCAACCTGTCCCTTCTCTTTCAGGCCTGTTTGTTTAGCCAAGAGGTGTTACAACTGCTGATTCTATGACTCAGATGGAAAAACATACAAGCAGGGAGGAAAGAAGATGGAGGTGCTTGGAATTTCTCCCTCAGGGACTTATTCAGGTCTGTCAAACTTTGGACCAATTGATTATATATTTATTTACTAATCCAGGTATAGGGTGCCTTGCACAGATCAAATGCATCTTAGACTAAATTGAAGTAGCAAACCTCTAAAAGAAATAAAATCAGTTAAAGAACAGAGCCAAGGAAGCTGACAAAGATGGAATAGCAGTGACCATCAAGGCAAACCATTTGACAAAAGGTATTTGATACTAATACAGGAGACACCAGAACCATGAGAGGGCCCCAAATGGTAAGGGAGTGGCTAATTGGAAGAGAAGAGTCTTTCAACATATGCTAAAAAGACAGCTCGTGAAGGTGCCTGGTGGGCCAGTTCTGGAAGGGGGTTCTGTAGCAGAGGCCAGGGCTCTACCCTATGAGAGACTTGCCCGGGTGTGGTCCTGACTCACTACAACCAATCATCAGTGTCAGCCAGGGACCCAGTCACAGAGCAAGAGGCAGGTAGGGGCTGAATTTCAGAGGTGCTGATTATCTGTAACTGCCGTTAACTTCACCATCTTCAACTTCCAGCTGAAGTTAGGAGTGACCAGCACGTCTGAAAATTGGCCTCTCTCGACCTAGTTTATGACGGGCTCAATAGACTACGAGTCAGACTCTTGTGCTATATCAGGGGTAGGCAACCTATGGCACGCGTGCCGAAAGCGGCACGCGAGCTCATTTTCAGTGGCACTTACTGCCCAGGTCCTGGCCACCGGTCCGGGGGGCTCTGCATTTTAATTTAATTTTAAATGAAGCTTCTTAAACATTTTAAAAACCTTATTTACTTTACATACAACAATAGTTTAGTTATATATTATAGACTTATAGAAAGAGACCTTCTAAAAACGTTAAAATATATGACTGGCACGCGAAACCTTAAATCAGAGTGAATAAATGAAGACTCAGCATAGCACTTCTGAAAGGTTGCCAACCCCTGTGCTATATTCTTTGGCCGCCAGGCAGCCAGGGCAGGAACATACTGAACGGAACTGAGCTGGGGGCGTGAACTCAGCCGGCCTTTGCTTTCCTAGCGCCCCTGGCAGCAGGGAGCCCCCACAGGCAGCGCCCCTGGCAGCAGGGAGCCCCCACAGGCAGGGCCCAGGGCCCGCCGGGCTCAGCAGCGCGCGGTCTGCCCCCTCCCCGAGAGCCGCAGGGCATCTTCCCCCTCACCCGCTTCCAGGGGACTGGGGGGAATGGCTGCCGGTGTCTCCCCATGTGACTCCTCGGAAGCCGGCACCTCCCCCTCGAATCCAGGTGGGGCGGCCCTAGCCGCGCTGGTTTGACCCTTCTCCGGCCCCGTAGCGTCCTTGCCGAGCAGCCGCCGTGCAGGCCGTCGGGCGGTGCCGGTTCGGTCTCTCCATGGAGCGGGGTGCGGCGGTGGCCGTGAGGCGGCTCCGCGCTGCTGGCGGAGAGCGGGAGCCCCGGGCTCCGCAGCCCCCGCCGTTGCCGGGACGCGGGGAGGCGGACCCAGGTGGGAAGAAGCGGGACTGCCCCGCCGGCGGCTCCCGGTGGCGGCTGCTGCCTGAGGCCCGGGGGGCGCTGCTGGTGCTGCTCTACCTGCTGGCGCTGCGGGCACTGGTGCAGCTCTCCCTGCGGCAGCTGCTGCGCCGGCCGGGGCCGCGGGACTTCAGCGCCCCCCGGGCCAGGTACGGGCAGCGCCTGCGACCCCCGTCAATCCTCCTGCCCCGTCTCCTCTCTCCCCATCCTCCTCTCTCACGTCACTCCCAGCGCCGCGGCCTCCCCATCCCGCCCCCTTCCTCCCAGCGCCTCGACATTCCCCGGGCCAGGTACCGGCAGTGCCCGCAACCCCTCCAGGGGCACCCCGCCCCCCCATGTCCTCTCATCCCGCCTCCGTCCCTCCCACCGCCCCTACTCGCCACGTCCTTCCCAGCGCCCCCTCTCCCCGTCCCGCACCTCAGTGCCCTGCCCCCCCTTCATCCAGTCCCCGGACCTCCCCATCTCACTCCTGGATCAGGTACTGGCCAAGTGGGCCAGCTGTCTAATTGCAGTGTAGAGCTACACTAAGAGTCAAAGTAGGTGATCTCTCTCTCGCACATCATCCCCATCCCCACCACAAAGATTCTGCCCTTCCTGACTTCTGTGCAGTCCAAATGCTTTCACAGAGTTTTCAGAGAGTAGCTAATTGGATATACAGTAGAACCTCAAAATTACAAACATCTTGGAAATGGAGGCTGTTCCTAACTCTGGACAAAACATTAGGGTTCTTTTAAAAGTTTACAACTGAATATTGACTTAATACAACTTTGAAACTTCACTATGTGGAAGAAAAATGATGCTTTCCCTTTATTTTTTTACTAGTTTAGTACTGTACTGCATTTGCTGCTGCTTCTTTTTTTGTGTGTGTGTGTCTCTGCTGCTGCCTGATTGCATACTTCCGGTTCCAAATGATGTGTGTGGTTGACTGGTCAGTGTGTAACTGGTGTTCGTAACTTGAGGTTCTACTGTACAATTTTGTTGATGAAACACAGGGACTAGAATCCATCTCTCTTAGCTGTGTTGGCTGTATATGGCTAACAGGACTAAAAAGCAGTAAAAGTTTACTTTTTTCCACTGAGCAGATTTAATTTTGAGAAAACAAAAGGAAAACATCTAATTGCTATTTTTTTTATTTATCAGTTTTCAGAGTGGAACTGTGCTTTGAGGCCTGATTGTACCAGGCATTGTACAAACACACAGACATGTTTGCTGCCCTGAAGAATTGTAATTCTGGGAAAATGGGAGGGAGTTGCTGTCAGTTGTCTTCATGAAGAACATTAATTTACGGAACTCCCCCCCTTGGGCTGTCAGAGCCTAAAATTGTTAACTTTTCTGCCACTCAGCAAAGTCTGTCTATCTTAAGCCATGCCTACACTAGCGAGCTTACAGTGGCACAGCTGTCCTGATGTAGCTATGTTGCTGTAAGACTGCTTGTGTAGCCTCTCTATGCTCTACGATGGTCGAGAGCTCTCCTGTCGACATAACAAAACCATCTCAACGAATGGCGGTAGCTATGTCGGTGGGAGAAGCTTTCCTGCCGACAGCACTGTGCACACAACCACTTATGTCAGCAAAACGTATGTCGCTTGTTTTTCACATCGCTGAGCGACATAAGTTTTGCCAACATAAGTGGTAGTGTAGATATGGCCATACTCTGGCTATTAGCCCTGGCCCCAATATCTACACTACTGTTGTTACCCATGTTAGCTAAATTAAAGTTAGCGTGGGTATGGCTGCCTGTACTAACACCTTCACTTGCAGTGTAGACATAAAATGGGCTAAATATTTAAGAGCTACGGTTTCCTTTTGGCATTCTCATGGGTTTTATTTTTGTGGTGAATAAATATTGTGTTAACGTTTGGGTCAGGGGCGGGCAAACTTTTTGGCCTGAGGGCCGCATTGGGTTTTGTAAATTGTATGGAGGGCCGCTTAGGGGAGGGGGTTGTGGCCTGGCCCCCACCTCCTATCTGCCCCCCCCCGGGACTCCTGCCCCATCCAACCCCCCCTGTTCCCTGACAGCCCCTCTGGGACCGCCGCCCCATCCAACCACCCCTTCTCCCTGTCTCCTGACTGCCCCCAGGGACCCCGCCCCCATTCAACCCCCTGTTTCCCCCTTACCACCATCCACACCCCCGACCACCACCCGAACTCCCCTGCCCTCTCCAACCCCCCTGCCCCCTTACTGTGCTGCCTGGAGCTCCGGTGGCTGGCGGCGCTACAGCTACACTGCCTGGTTGGAGCCGGGCCATGCTGCAACCGCCGCCACGCAGCACAGAGCACTGGGTCAGGCTGGGCTCTGCAGCTGCGCTGCCCCAGGAGCTCACAGCCCCGCCGCCCAGAGCATTGCTCCGGCGGCGGAGCGAGCGAGCTGAGGCTGCAGGGGAGCGGGGACAGCAGGGGAGGGGCCAGGGGCTACCCTCCTGGGCCAGGAGCTTGGGGGCCGGGCAGGACGGTCCCACGGGCCGGATGTGGCCCGTGGGCCGTAGTTTGCCCACGCCTGGTTTGGGTGATCAAATTGTGTATTTCTTTTGGTGTTGTATATCTTAAATTTTAATTGTTCTAATGTGTTTGGGAAAGGTGGTTGACAAATTGAAATAAATGTAAAATAAATCTATTATTTGGCTCATTGCAAATCTTACTAAGAATGTGCTTGTTCAGACCTGCGGGGGTTGGGGTGTGTGTGATATATATGCATCAAAAAGCAAATAACTTACTTGACAGTTTGCTCTCCCTTCATGCTTTTTCTATGCAGATTTTCACTGCTGATATTCTTATTTTGAAAGATAAAATAAGTGGATTGTCATATTGTCACACAGAAAGGGGGTGATTAGTGCTGTCACACTTCTCCCTGGTTCTGGTAGGCAACATGGCACTGAGCAAAAGGCTGTGTACCCAGATCTTTGACCTTAATAGCATTAGGAATTTTAGCAGTGTTCAGATGCAGTACATGCTAGGTGATTTAAGCCTCTTCTGCTTAGCTTATGGAGTGGAAGGGTGTCTGAAAATGTACAAATTGTGGCCAAGTTGCATATTGAATGCATTTGTTACAAGAGATCTGCATTGTTAATGCTTCTATTTATCTCTTGTAGGGAATATCTTGAAAATATAACAGCAGTTGGTCCCAGGACAGTTGGAAGTCCAGAAAATGAAATTCTCACAGTTAACTACCTCTTAGAACAAATTAAGGCAATTGAAAGCGAAAGCAGTGATGCACACAAGATTTCTGTAGATATACAGAGGCCAACAGGCTCCTTCAGCATTGACTTCTTAGGTGGCTTTACCAGTTACTATGCAAACATAACTAATGTTGTGGTTAAGTTGGAGCCCAGAAGTGGAGCTAAGCATGCCGTGCTATCCAATTGTCACTTTGACTCTGTACCAAATACCCCAGGTAGGTGCATGTATTTACCTGTCTTTGTTGAACTTTTGTTGTCTTAATATGACAACTTATACCTTTTGGCTTCTAAAAGTTTTTCATAATGAAGAGTAAGCAGCTTCTGTTTTGTTACAGCTTTTGGTGTTCTTTATGATGCTTTTTACAGCCGTATAGTAATAGGAGCTGCTTGTGGACAAAGTGATGCATGTTACATGAGCAACAGAACTGTTTTCATGCAGGGAATTTGTTCTAATTTTTTTTTACACACAATGTCTTTTACATCCACTTAAAGTATTTCATACTTGCAACAAATTACACACATTTAGAGTGAAATTGTGACCCCATTGCAGTTAGTCTGGCCAGGATTTCACCCTTGGTCTCTGACATGAAACCATGAGTATTTTCCTGCCTGTGAATTCTGGAAAGTGTATTTACATCTGAATTTCTTGTATTCCTCTGCATACTCCTCTGTATCGTGCGTTTTACTTACTTGGCCCAGATCCTTCAATGTTACTTTCCACTGATTCAAATTGACTCTTGTTATCCAAATCCAGCAGGGTGGTTTGATGTACTAGATATTTTTATATTTTTAATTAATAAAGTCTGCATGTGTATTTTATACAAATGTGTTAAATAATGTGATTGATTTGGTCCTGGTGGCAGCTAAGCTTCAATTGCAAGGGCTATAAAATTTCTAAGTGGAGGCTGTTTCCCTCCTAAAATCAAATCAAATTTTGTTTGCAGCAGCTTGTAATCAAACTATAGTTATTATTTTACTACCAAGTCTACTGTGGCTCAGCAGGCAAAATGAATTGTTGCTTGTTTCAGGCAAAAATAGCTTGTTTTTACTTTGAGAGACCTGACTGCAGACTATAACGTCCAAGCTCTATTCAGCCTCTTAAAATCAAATCAGAGTATCTTGCAGCCTCTGCTGGTGGTAAATTTGCATGTCTCTTTAACAGTTGCTACACATCCTACTCTGACTTGACTGGAAAATTAAACTATTGCATACCTTCAGACAAAGAGATACTACAGTTGAACCAGGATTCCTATTTATGGAAAAACTGCCACCCAGTCTCTTCTCTCACTAGTCACCACAGATCTCTAATCGGAGGACTGAGAGATTATGCTTACAAACTGAGGGTTGGCCTTAAGCCTGCATAGCATGACCATGGTGGTCAGAGGAAACGCTACAAAGACACATTGAAAGTGTATCTTAAGACAACTGACATGGACATCACAAGCTGGGAGGAGCAAGCTACCAACTGACCTCAGTGGCACCACATCCTCCATCAGGCAGTAGCTTGCTTCAAGGAGAAGCACCTTGCCCTTGAAGCTGGAGAGAGAGAGAGAGAAGGAAAAAGAAAGAAAGAACTTTCTCCCAGCAGGCAGCTGACCTGCCAGGAAATGTCTGTACCTACTGCAGGCAGATCTGTGGTTCCAGGCTCGTACTCCTGAGTCATCTCAGAACTCATATGTAAATCTGTGGTAGAGATCATCCTCGAATCAAGGGATTGCCGATGATGCTTAGCAGTGTCCTTCTTCCCGGCCCTCTTCTCTCAAGTCATTACTCTGTGTCTGTTCCCTGCTAGGCCGATTACCCTTCCCACTTGCTGGAAACTCAGAGCTAAGCAGAGCAAATGGAACTTTCTCCTTGCCTCTTTGCTACATTCTCACTGAGCTTCCTCTTAGATTGGCACCTCAGTGCTTCTGTTCCTGGTTTCACTCAGCCTACCTAAGCCTCCTCTGTTGTCCTTATCTGGTAGGCAGAAAACCTGATGCTTTTGTGCATCTGGATGGTGCTCTTGTCAGGGGCTTCTGGGAAGTGAGATTATTTTTCCCAAACCTAAGGTGGGTGTGACATTACCCAGGCTACAATCTGGACCGTTGAACAGCTGTGTCCCCTTAGTTCTCTAGACTGGGGTGCTTTTTACACTGCATTGCTGTCAGAACATCCACTCCTGGCCTGCTCTAACAGCCTTCAGCATGCAAATTCACTCCTAACTAAATTCTTGAGCACTCTGACCTATCACTCATGAATTACATACAGGGCAACTCCTGCAGATTCCTAGTCCTAGCCTTGTCCCCCCAGAAATGTGTCTTGTATGGCTCAGTACCCTTCTGAACAATACAAGCTCATAGGAAGTCCGTCATTTCATGAAAGGAAAATGATAATGCACGAACCTTGTTATCCCCGATGGAGTTTTCCATACTAATCCAAACACATTACACTTATCTTATTGTTTTATCTTAACCAGACAGATTTTATGTGATTACAAGTAATGATGCATAAATTTCAGGATTGGTTACAAAAAAAAAGTAAAATGCAAGCTAATACCTAACTTAACAAGCTAAGTGAACTTAAAAGCAAATGGTTTTGTCTCACCATACACTGCAGTAAATTTCACAGGCTGGGTTTCCTTTCAGACTGGGACTCCTCCCCCTAGTTCAGTGTCCTTCAGGTATTCTTTAATGTCACGAGCAGAGAGATTGGAGAAGTGAGTTGAAGACTACTGTCTCACATTCTTATGCCCCCCTC
The DNA here is from genome assembly GCA_003942145.1 of Platysternon megacephalum. Classification (NCBI taxonomy): domain Eukaryota; kingdom Metazoa; phylum Chordata; order Testudines; family Platysternidae; genus Platysternon; species Platysternon megacephalum. The sequence goes on from QXTE01000004.1 coordinate 8,590,747, forward strand.
CCCTCTGTGAGGACTACACCCTGCTGGGGTGCAGGCGACAAGCAAACTTTTGTGGACGTGAGGTTTGAACCATTCTTATGATGCAATATACATTTCTTATTCACGCCTTCCCTCTGCTGCAGAATGGCCACTGAGGCAGGTGATAGCTTTTCAATGCCAGTGTGTCTTTGTCTCTGAAAAAACTGGTTTGTGGGCTCTACCCAGAGTCACAACATATTTCAGTAACAATCATACAGTAGAATCTTTTAACTTCACTTATAGTGTTGCTACACATATTTCACCAGGATAATGACATTCAGCAGATTCTGACTTTTCAAATGAAACCTCACAAGGCATACTTTATACAAAATTTATCATAGTCTTGTAAAAGTGGTGAACATAATAGTATAGACCAGGGGTCGGCAACCTATGGCACACGTGCCAAACATGGCACACGAGCCAATTTTGGGTGGCACGCCGCTGCCTGCCGCAGTCCCGGCCCCCAGCCCCACTCAGCCCCCCCGCCCACCGCTCTCCCCTGCGGGGGCAGGAGGCAAAAGCTTGGTCCTGTGACAGCCAAGCTCCCCCCCTCCCCCGCTTCTTCCCCCAGCGTGGTGCTTTCCTGCCCCTCCCCCTCCCTCTCCATGCCGCCGACCAGCTGATCCCCCTTGCGAGGGGGAGGGGGAGCGGAGCCGAGCCGCAGCGTGCTCGCTGCTCTGTAGAGGAGACAGAGAAGAGAGGTAGGGACGGGCCCTTGGGGAAGGGGGTGGAGCAGGGCATATCCCTTCCAGCCCCCTGCCTTGAGCCGCTCAGGGCAGGGGGCTGGGAGCACCCCCACGAGCTGAGCACCCCAGCCCTCTGTCCTGAACCCCCACACACACCCAGCCTTCTGCCCTGCACCTCCACACACCCCCAGCCCTGATCCCTGAACTCCCCCTCACACCGAGCCTTCTGCCCTGC
>QXTE01000004.1:8592838-8644733 GCA_003942145.1 Platysternon megacephalum
CCCAGGCTGGAAGCGGGCTGAGCAGGCTGGCGGCGTAAGATCAGCATTTTAATTTAATTTTAAATGAAGCTTCTTAAACATTTTGAAAACCTTGTTTACTTTACATACAACAATAGTTTAGTTATACAATATAGACATAGAGAGAGACCTTCTAAAAAACATTAAAATGTATTACCGGCACGCGAAACCTTAAATTAAAGTGAATAAATGAAGACTTGGCACACCACTTCTGAAAGGTTGCCTACCCCTGGTATAGACCGTCAGTGGGTGAATAAGGTTGCCAGAAAAGGAGCCCTGCCCTGATGGACATAAGGTCCATGAAAAAGTAATGATTCTTTTCTGCAGACTTTCTTATGGGCTCAGGGATTGGAGTGTACCTATCACTGACCTGCAGAGGGACAGTAGAGTCTGTGTAGGCTGAGCGGGGAGTACTTGTGTGGCCAGTGGAGTTAGGAAGCTGAGACATGGCTGCACAGATAAGACTTCCTCACAGTAAGACTTCCTCACAGCAGTGGTAGTGAGGTGCTTCACAACCTTGGTTACCCTTGGGAAATGTCACAGTTCTATGCTTAAATCGGCTGTGAGGAGTGGCTTGGTGGAGGGGGAAACTGCATAGTTCCATTCTGTCATAGCTCCTAGTGTGGACCAGATTGTGCATGCACCATTCTCATAGAGTGACTGAGCATGTTCTTTCCAGCCTAGGGGTACAGGCATGAAGCTGGGCTTTCCCTTTAATTGCAAGTTGCTCTGGGCATGGTTAGGGCTGGGCACTGGAACTTGAGAGCAGGGAGCCTGTCTCTCCTGTGCTCTCAGTGACTTCCCTGCTGACACTAAGGCAGTGTAGAGTAGGAAGCTGTCTGACCTGAAATCTGGAGCTGGGGGAGGGAAAGGAGCAGATGGGGACGAGGAGTCTGGGAAAGTGGAGGCGGAGAGAACTGGGGAGGAAAATGTGGAGGTAAGGGGGGACTGGGAGCCAGATAGCTGGAGAGGAGGATCACAGAGGTCAGGGGGGAGGGATAGCTCAGTGGATTTGAGCATTGGTTTGCTAAACCCAGGGTTGTGAGTTCAGTCCTTGAGGGGGCCACTTAGGGATCTGGGGCAAAATCAGTACTTGGTCCTGCTAGTGAAGGCAGGGGGCTGGACTCAATGACCTTTCAGGGTCCCTTCCAGTTCTATGAGATAGGTATATCTCCATATATTATTATTATTATTATTATTAGACTAGGAGCTGGGGGGGACATTGGAGCAAGGAGCCAAGGAGGGTATGTGTGAGAGGGAGACTGAGACTGCATGAGAAGCCCAGGCAGTGAAACTAGGATTAGGAGCAAGTGTTGGCAGAGAAGGGAGACATTAGACAAGATGCGGAAGTGGGACAAAGACTAGGACTGGCTGGGCAAGGAGACTGGTACTGGGTAGTGAAGGAGAATGGGACTGGGGCAAAGCTTTGGGGGAGGGGAGGAGGAAGAGGTATGACGGGGACAGGTTGGAGGGGATGGAGCGGAAGGATCAAGTTTGGAGGGAATGGGCAGAAGAGTCTGTGTCCACTCAAGCACACACCCCTCCAGAACCTGAAATGAAGCTTGAGATCCCAGAGCTTTGCTATTCCTTTGCTGTCAACAAATACCTGTGAAAACCAGTGGCAGAGTGTGTCTCACCTGCCTCTACTGTTGGTCCACATAAACTATGATGACCTACCACTGCTATCAGTCACTCCATGAGCTCAAGGGGAAGCTGTGCAGTAGATTTAGAGGTTCCAGTTCTGAGGAACCATGTGGGTGTCAGCATGATACTATATGATGGAATTTCTGCTTTTTCAGTTTGCTTTTCTAAAAAATCTAGGAAATTGCAACACAAAAACTATGTTAAAAGAACATGATTAAAATTGCAAAGTTAACACTCAAAAAGTTAGGAAATGCCAGTGTGACGTTAATCCCCCATATTCTTCATAGAAATATTATGATATGAATGTGGCATAACTAAGATATGTTTTATGCAAGATTGGTCATGTGAGGAATTTGAAAGGTTATAATTTACTGAATATAATTATCCAATTTTTATGCATGTATCATTTCTGTATCTGAAGTTAGGAATATTGACTATGTAACAATTGCAACTGTGTATACTTGGGGAACACCCACCAGACAGTATGCAATCAGCCTGCATGGGCCATTAGGAAAGACAGTGGGTCTTTGAAGATGCTGATCTCCCATCTTCCTGGAGTTCCTTCCTGTGGATGTGGCCATATATTGAACCATGAGGAGACAGTAAAATATTGACTAGGTCCTCATTAAGGGAAAATAGTCCATCCTATACACTGAATGAGGCAGGGGCCCTATGGAAAAGGTAGTATGTAATTAAGGACCATGAATGCATGTTTCTGGCATTTCATAACTTTTGAGTGCTTGACTTTGCAACCCTAATAATGTTTTAATGTATGTTTTTTGGTATGTAATTATTTAAATGTTGCTGCATAAATATGTTACAGAATTCTCTTCGGTTTACTTCTGTGAAGAGGCTTTTTATTAGTTTTCACATTGAGTATGCTCTATGTTAGTGGTTCCCAAACTTTTACAACCCGCAAACCCCTTTCATGAAAATACCAAATCTCGCGAACCCCCTCCTAAAAATGAATATTTCCAGGGATTTTCTCCCTTGTCTGAGCATAAATTATAGAAGCAGTGATCTTGGAAATAATTTGTTTTTTTATTACACGCTTATTACACACAATTATTACATTATTTATCATTACATTATTAATTTTATTACATTATGAAAACGGCAACAGTTTTCCAAGATTTCACTTTTGTAGCTCATATCACTTCAATAAAGCCTGTTAAAGGACAAGGCTACTACATGTTTCATCAAGGAGTACCAGACATGAACCAGCATGAAGGTATTTAAGAAGCCAATTCAAATAAAGAGTTCCTTCCACAAGCATTTGGGTCTTGAGCAGCCCAGGCAAACAATGCACGACTATACCAAAGCTTAAACTTGTTCTTCATAATAATTTAAAAAACAACACTGGCAGCCTATTTAATTTTAAAAACAGCAAAAAATATCCACCTCCCTTTCCATTTCTCATAAGGAGTCTTAAAGTTTAAATGGATGTGCTTGCTTTGATCTGCATAGCTCTTGGAAGTCCAGAACCACTGGAGAAAGATAAAGTCTCAGGTCTGGTTCGGCACTGAGTCTGCTTCTGTATTCGGTTTTCAGGTGTGCATATGAGGAAAATGCTTTCTTGCATAAGTATGTTGTTGAAAACAGTAACACAACTATAGTAGCTTTTTCTGCTAGCAGGGGGTACTCGTTTCTTAAACTCATCCAAAAGTTGATCAGTGACAGACTTCTGAAACTCCTTTTCAGTTTGTAATCACAGGAGATCTCAATCAATTTATCTTTTTCTTCAGTGCTCAATATCGGCGTTGAGAAAGTGGTATCATCAAAGGGGTTGCAAATCCAGTCATTATCGCCTGACATAGCTGAAAAGTATTCCCTGAACGTTGTGCAAAGTCCTTTTAGGTGTGCAGTTGGATCAGTGCACTAAAACCAATATAACTGAAGTTTATGTTCTGCCAGGAAGTCATGAAGAGTACTGAAACACTGTTTGATTGTTTTCCAAACACCTTTCCCAGAGCTGCTGCTACTTTATCATGGATTCAACTCGGTCTTGCACGTTGAAAACTGTTATATTGAGGCCTTAAAGAGACAAATTTAGGTCATTAATCCTCAAGAAAATGTCTGCTAAATAAGGTAGGCTCTGGAGCCAGACATGATTTTCCATACAGCTGTTGAGGTGGAAAGGGTGGCTGCTGGAAAAAACCAAGGATTTCTGTTCTAAGCTCAAACAAGCGCACAAGGATTTTGCCATGTGAGAGCCATCTAACTTCGGTATGGGACAACAGACAATTGTGTACACTACCCATTTATTCACAAAGTACGTGAAATATTCTGGAATTTGGCCATGATTTTATGAAATTCACCATTTTCACTGCATTGTCCAGCACTTCCTTCAGTCCCTCAGGCATGCGTTTTGCTGCGAGGGCTTGTCTATGGATACTGCAATGAGTCCAAGAGACGTTTGATGCAGCCTTTTTTGTTCGAGCTACAAATCCGGTCTACTTCCCCGTCATTGATGTGGCCCCATCAGTGCAAATGCCTAGGCAATGAGACCAATCTATTTCCTTTTCTTGAAAATATGCATTGGTCAGTTTGAAGATATCTTCTCCAGTTGTACGTTCTTTCCATGGTCGGCAAAACAACAAGTTGTCTTCAACCAGACCTTCATTCACATAACATACAAACACTAGCAAAATAGATTAGAAACATCAGTTGATTCATCAAACAGTATAGCATAATATGGACTATTTTTCACTCTATGTACAATTGTGGTCTCTACATTACTTGACGTCATTAATTTTTTGTGACAACTTATTGGACAAAGGTACTATGTCAATCCTTTTTGCAGCCTTTTCTCTGAGCATGCAATGAACTATGTCTTTTATACATAGACCAACCAAGCTCTCTGCTATGGTATGGGCTTCTGATGCTTTTGCTACTTGGTAGCTCACTTGATATGACACTTCAAGTGCATTTTCATTATCAGTACTTGCTTTGGATACAAAACTGGTAATGTCACTTTTCCACTCGACTAATTTTTGCTTGAAAAAATCAACAGGCTTGTCGAATTGTGCGGGGTGTCTAGTTTCTAAGTTGTGCCGAAGTAGAGAAGGTTTGTGGCTGCTGTTTGCTAGAACATCAGCACAAATTACGCACTGTGGTTTTGGACATTTTTGATCACCAGTGTATGTAAAACCATATTTTATATAATCGTTGTCATATTTTCTTTTCTTCATAAGAAACTTTTCAGGACCATCATGATCATTTGACTTAGATTTTCCACACTTTGGACTTGACGAAACACTAGCTGATGTCGAACCTTCATTTTCTCATGTCTTTACACTTTCCGTTTTCAGCCACTTGTCCATATTGGGTGTACAACAGTTCAAATAAAAATAACACACTGGAACGCTAACAAACGAACAACCTAGTAAATGAGAAGATTCACTCATGTCTCATTGGAGCAAAACAGCACGCTACCGAGAATGACTGAGTATGGACTAACTGAGGGTCGTTACCGCTGCTTTGGCTACAATGACCTTGGTTCCGGCTGATTTGGCGTGCAAATACTTTTTCTTCCGCCATCAGGGGGGTGCAGGGCCAGGGATTAGCCTGGACAGCCCCCCAGGTACAGCGTGGCTCCCCCTCCCACTTTGCCCCTCATGCCGCCCAACTTCCCCTGTCTGCCAGTGACAGGGTCTCAGCTGCTGCCTGCACACCTGGGGTCCTGGCTGCTGGCCCTGCGCTCCACAGGGCTCGGGCTGCTGGCCCTCCTGCCTGGGGTCCCTAGGGATGGCTCTGTCCACCATTACAGATTTTTTTCTGAGAACCCCCTGATACATTTTGCAAAACCCAGTTTGGGAACCACTGCTCTATGTCCATGTTTGTTCATGTAATGATTAAGGATAAACAACCCACAGACTTAAAAGTTATTTTACTTGTGCAGCGTGGTGACATGCCAAAAGCTAACTCTCAACAGAAGCTCGATTATTACACAAGTGCTTTTAAAATAATATTTGAAACTTTTTATTTTAAGAGAAGAATGAATGTTTGGTCCAGTATTTTAAAACCATTTTACACTGTTTCCTATAGCACTATTTTTTGCATAGATTTATCTAATATCGCTGCAGGTACAATTAATATAATTTATTATGAAAATATCAGAACATAACTATTAAAGGAACACACTTGACTTTAAATCTGAGTTTACTTTTAACATTTTTTTAAAAATCTTAAATACAATATCTGTCCCTGAGTCTAGTTGGCAGTTTTTGCTTTTAAATGTTTTTTTCTTTGTCATTGCTGTAAATGACTTGTACAAATACAGGAAACTGATTATGCAAGGGGAAACACTGAAACTTCATTTGTTTGCACGTTGTGTTTAGTCAGAATAAAATTACTGAAGAATAATACATTTTTAAAAATCTTTGTTGTAGTGTTATGATGTGTCACTTGTAATATTAGGTTTTCAAAAATGAGGTGGATGATGTACTCTTTAAATATGTTTGAGTAGTTAAGGGTCAAGTTGAGGGCACAGGTCTTAACCATGTTAAAAATCTCACATTAGCTGCTCTGTTCCACTTATTAAGGTGCCAGTGATGATGCTGTTAGTTGCTCAGTGATGCTTGAAATACTGAACACTCTCTCAAAGTCATCTGATCCCTTGCAACATGCTGTCATATTCCTTTTCAATGGCGCAGAAGAAAATATCTTGCAGGTAAGATTAATTAGTATGCCAGATTTATAAAACATGCATAGTCGGAACCCTGAATTAAAGATGATTGACAAAGGAAATAGTAATTATAGGTATAACTTGTATTTTACAAGTCTAAATGTCAGTTACAGATGTTAATCTGCTTTTCAATTATCTGAGGAAAAGCTACTTGCTACTTAAAATTAACTTTATACCTGAATTATGAATACTCACAATGTTGCTTTAATGAGTAGGTTCCTAAGTGTTGCAAGTAAGATGCAGCACCATGTGTTGCTCAGCTCAGAGGACTGAGAATCTCGACTCTTGGGTTCTACTCCCAGCTCTACCTCTTACTGGTGTGACGTTGAGTTAACAAACAAAAAAAGTCAGTTCTCTGTGCATCATTTATACTTGTTTTCAGATGGGTGAAATACTTAACTCCCAGACTTAATATTTGTAAATGTTCTGATTTCCTATGACAGATGTTACAGAAGTGCAAATTGATTATTTTATTTGTTTGCTTTAAAGTGTCTTTTGTCACGGTTGGCAAGTCACAAACTGATGTTATAGCCATTCGTTTTCTCCTTTGCCCTCCCCTGAAAGAAAGTTATACAGCATTAAAATACTTTTTCAGTGAAAGTTAACAGACCTTGTAACTCTAAAGGCTCATCTACTCTACAGGCATGATTCTCACTTAGATTAAGGTCACTTTTTTATATCATTCTGGAAGTGTAAAGTAGTCTTAGTGCTCAATTTACATTTACACTACAAGTCTAACCATACTAGTGTACTGTTATGGAAGTCTGTGTATTATGTGGTGGTTCATTTAAAATTCAGGTGGAACAATTTGGTTAGTAAGCCATAGTAGGGAACCTGTTGCATTCATGATAATCAGCAGTAATTAGCTAAATATGTTTTATTTTGTTATTACAAAAAACAGATCGTAAACATCCTAACTATGCTAAACTATTGTTTGTAGGCATGTAAGCTCTTTGAGATAAACACTGTGTGTCTGTGTTTGTAAAGGGCCTGGCTGATTGGACTCTCTAGTATGTAATGATATACATATTAAATATTTGGATTGGACACCAAACAATCAGCATGAACATAAGGGTTTTTGAGGGCATGAAGAAAGAGGAGACATGTGGTGGTGGTGTCATGGATGCAGATAAGTGAATTCTGTTATGTTGATAGCGGCTCTTCTCTGTGCCCTCAAGTAAACTTCTGGCTTCACCTGAATGCACCTATGATCTTTTCCTGTCAAAATCTGAATTCTAGGTGCCTCTGATGGAAAATAATCTCTAGGCTTTGTCTTAAAGATATTTGACCTATATCTTCTTTGCTTCCTGTCAAGGCTAGTCATGGCTTCATTACACAACACCGCTGGGCCAAGTCGATTAGAGCATTTATTAACCTGGAGGCAGCAGGTGTAGGAGGGAAAGAGCTTGTGTTTCAAACAGGTATGATCGTGCATTACATTTCCCACTTGTATACATGAGTTGGTTGTGTTTTATTTAGAACAAAAAACAAACAAACTAAAGCTTTCTTGTTAGAAACAAACTTCTTAAAGAATATTGAAAATAACCCATGAGGTCGATGAGAATAAATTTCACACCATGCAGAATCCCCATCATATCCTTACCTTACAGATAACGAACTATTGAAGAGGTTTAATTACCCTAAGGCTGTGGCACAAGCAGAGACAGTCATTGTGAAGACATGAGGCAACATGTCTTCTTAATGCCAATTTTTTGGTACTTTTTTTCCATAATGAATTTAAAATGGAATATTGGCTTTAATCTTGGTTTCCTGGCTCTCATCTGTCAACCTTACATTTTTAACCATAAAATACACTTTGGGATCCTTTAAAATTCCATCTAACTCCTTTAAAAAAACAAACCAAAAAAACTGTTTTATGCTGTGAAATTCACTGGCAGGAAATCCTCTGCAGCACAGCTGGGGCTTTAATGGCAGCAGTTGTAGTTCCATTTTGTGTTGAAGTAGTTGGTACAAAACAGATCAGTGGAATGGTGGGATAATCCTGCTGCTGTACTTCCTAACATCTTAAATGATTGCATTTTGTGTTTTTTGTTGGAAGCACAGACCTGGTTCTTTCCAGAGCTTTCTGCTGACCACAGCTCTGCAGAAATATAAATGGGCTGGTGATAAACTTCTGTTGTGTCCTGGTTGGGCTGCAGATTTCCCCTCTGCTGAACCAGTTTGTTTATTGCTTCTACGGAAAACTTCAGTAGAGAGTTTTTCAAAACAATGAATTGGACACATTGCTGGAGAAATAATGTGGGAGCGGAGGAGTCTCCCAAACATATCCTTAGGTAGTGGGGAGGAGGGGTCCCAAAGCATTGAAAAGGAGACAGTCAAAGTCTTAAAATATGAAACATATCAAAATATTCAGATTCCTGCACTGACACTTATTTTTCCTAAGAATTACTTGATATCTGCCTAAGGAACAATAGAGGCCTGGCTGTGCTTGAGTGCATTAATTCATGCTACTGTGTTGTCATTTTAATGACTATACACATTATAAATGACTCCTGTATATCCAGTTATTACATTAAAGGAGCTCTTGAATTAAGTGTTGGTTAGAGCAGAAGTTCTCAACCTCTCCAGACCACTGTACCCCTTTCAGGAGTCTGATTTGTCTTGTGTACCCCCAAACTTCCTCACTTAAAAACTACTTGCTTACAAAATCAGACAAAAATACAAAAGTCTTACAGAACACTATTACTGAAAAATTGCTTACTTTCTCATTTTTACCATATAATTATAAAATAAATCAATTGGAATATAAATATTGTACTTACATTTCTGTGTAGTATATAGAGCAGTATAAACAAGTCATTGTCTGTATGAAATTTTAGTTTGTACTGACTTCGCTAGTGCTTTTCATGTAGCCTGTTGTAAAACTAGGCAAATATCTAGGTGAGTTGATGTACCCTCTGGAAGACCTCTGCATACCCCCAGGGGTACATGTGCCCCTGCTTGAAGACCACTGGGGTAGAGTAATGAACCTGAGACAGGAAGTCAGGAATGTCTGAGAACTGTTCCCAGTTTTACCAGTGACTCACTATGTCATCATCACCATATTACTTAATCTATTTCCCAGTAAGTGAAGTGGGAGATATTACTGCTAATACCTCCAAGAGTTTTGGGGATTTGGTAGAAGTTTATACATTGCTTTAAAGATCTAAAGTGCTAAATATTACTACCCTTCAGATGAAGTAAGAAATACTCCCTTAGGGGAAAGTGATTTACTTTGTTATGCATTTTCAAACAATTATGTCTCTTACTTCCTTTCCAGGTATTAAATTGATAATTAAATGCATTTAAAGAAATGGTTCTTGAAAAAATGCTTAACTTAATCTTCTCCTTTGACAATAGTGATGTTCAAAACAGCATTTGAAAAGTGTTGCTGACTTGTTTAAACTAATTTAATCTTCTGAAGTGCTGGCATCAACAAACTTCTGTACTAAACGGGAAAGTATTTACAAGATCAACAAGCAAAAAGCCAGGTGAATCACTGCAGAAGTGCTCTGTGGGCTCGGAGTAGCCAAGAGGGCCCATTGTCACAACCAATGCCATGATTTCAGTATAAGATTATTAGTCTAGTCTGGAGAGAGACAGAGAGAGGCATTTCTGGAAGGAGTTTTAAAATGAAGAAGGGCATTTCAAAAAACCTTGTGCTATTGTGCCACTAGTTCACCCTGTTATGTTACTTCTAAGGAGAGTTAAGTGCTCCTGTCACTATAGATATTCAAACGTGAAATTAGTTCTCAGTCCTCCAGTAGAATGTAATGATAACACTCTAACTGACTTCAGTGCGAGCAAGATATGGCTCTTGAGACTGTTCTGTAGGAAACAGTACTGATTGGAAGTGAAAGAGATGGACTGAATGATCTGACAGGGCTCTTCCATTAACAGTAACATGGGATTTCAGTATGTGGTGACTATTTACGATGGTATTGACTGTTTTCAGTACATGTTGCTATGGTGCTAACAGTTTGTAGCACAAAGTCAGTGGTATGTAGATTTAATTTTTTTTTTTAATTAATCAAACTTGTAACTGCTTTAAGCAGCTGACTGAGGGGAAGAGTAGAAAAAGCATGTCTGCTTCAGTGAATTCTTGAACTTCTCCTAAGCCCTTCTCTCCCCCATTTCTTTATCACAGTGAACTACACAGTCATCTTTTCTCTGTCTTTGAAGCTTGTAATCTTGGCATCTTCTTTGACTGAGCCCTCTCCTTTGACCAACACATGTCTAAACCTTGCTGATTCTTCCTGTACAGCATCTCCACCATCCTACATTTCCTCTTTGCTCACACTGCTAAAACTCTAGTCCATGCCGTGATCATCTTCTGCCATGTTTACTGTTAATACCACCTCTCTGGCACTGAAGCCTGCAGCTTCCTGCACTCAAATCTATTCAGAATGTGGCTGCTAAGATACCCTTCCTGGCTCACTGCTCTGTCAGGCCCATCTGAAGTCCCTTGACTGGCATCTCCTCTTCCAGTGCATCAAGCAAAAACCTATTGTCCTTACTTTCAAAGTCCTCCACAACTTTTCCCCAACCTACTTAGCCAGGCTGTTATCACAAGGTCCTCTCTTGGCACCACTCTGCCCATGATTGCCTGACTGTCCGAGCACTTTCAGGCTTTCTCTCTCGTACTTCATCTTATGAGTGGGGGAAAAAGCTCAGAGTCAAAATCTATAAAGCTGCTTGCCACCTTATCGTCATCAAAACTTGCCTCTTATGTAATGCATACCATAAATTACAGCATGATAATGGCTAGGAAAGTGGTGAGCTATAGTCACTGCTACTAAATGGCTAATTGTGCTCGTGTTATATTTATCTGTTATCCTGTCTTCCCCATCCTAGCCTGCTTATTTGTCTCCTCTGCCTGTGATATCTTCTTAAAAAAAATAAAAAATCTTGCAGGTGGATTGGGGTGGGAACTGTCATTTTTGTACAGTGACTAGCACCACGGGGCCCAAATTAATTGAGGCGTCTATGTGCTGCTGCTATATAAATATTTATTGATCAACAATATGTCCTAAAGAGTTACTTAAATTATAAAAAGAGACTGTGTAGTTTTAGGCCCGGATGAGGGAGGATTTTGGTTTGGGGGCAGGGGGAGGCTTTTGTAAAACCTTAATCAAACCATCCTTTCATCTTGGATTAAAACCTCTCCAGAAGAATGTGTAGGTCAAACACTGCATCACTGTGCTATTGCACAAGAGTCAGAAAGTGAAACTGATTGTAATCAAGTGAGATATTTTTTAAGTTGTGGTAGGGACCACAGTGCTAAATTCCCCAGTACCTCTGTCTGCTCTATGCTGTTCTGATGGTGTGAAGAATCCGTAAACCTGCCAATTGAACAATCCCCTTTGCCCGGGGAAACCTAAGGTGATGTAGAGCCATGGTAGTGGCTCCTGGCCTATGGAGCCAGCCCCTGAGGGTGCTCAAATCCATGTTGGGATCTGCATGGTGCAGAACTGGCATCAAGATAGGGGTGGGGCGTAAACATGGTTTAAATAGGGGAGCAAATTTTGGTTGGATTTATTCCTGGAGGTTTCATCACATGACATCTTTAATTAAAGTTTAATCTTTAATTCCTGGGGACTCCAGGACAATCCTGGAGGATTGGCAACACTAGGCTTAAAGCCACCTTCCTTCCTTCCTTCCTAAGCTTCTTCCTAAGCTGACTTCCTTCCTACGCTGTGCTCAGTGCTGGGCTAAAATGGGCTAGGTGCTTTGCTAAAACGTAGGACACCATGCTAGCTTATTTTCAGAGTCCAAAATGAACCAAGTATGAACCGTAAAAATGGTTTAAATAGTGAAAAATAAATTAAACATGCAATTCGTGCAATTTTAAAAATCCTTGTTCGTAATAATGTCACAGGTAAAGACTTGTGTACTACTTGAATCTTTGTATGGTGATGTCTTAAGAGATTTACTGAATGACATTAGCAATCTTACGTTAAATCCTCAATTTTCAAACAGTTTATTTGAGATTGACTTTAATCTCTCACGATGAACGGGCTTTAACTTGTTTTTAAACACTGAGATTAGTGTTTGTTGCATGGGAAAATGGGATTTGAGCATTGTGAACTGGAGATGTGCAGTAATCCAAACAAGATCTACCTTACTGTTTTATGTTGAACCTATACTCGTATCTAATCACCGATACAGTTGTGATTAAGGCTAGTTGCTTGTCATGGGAAACATTTTAGTTTAAAAATAAGGAGGTCATAAAAGCATATAAATTTCCCTTAGGAAATTGAGATAAGAGAAGGATTTACAATAAAATTGATAATCATGTGTCATGGATCCTACTGGAGACTTGCCCTCTTGGGAGGTCTGCAACTAGCAAATGTTTGCAGCAACACAGGACAGCCATTTCAAAACAAGATATAATTTATTAGTCAACTGTAATATAATATTTAGGTCCTTATTGTAGAATGGTAAAGCAAAGCCTACCTACATGTGTGTGCTGCAGCATAGAGTGCATGTCTTGCCCAAACATCCAGGATTTCACTCTCTACTGCACTGGGCAGCAGCATTCTTATTATAGTCTAACATCTCAGTTCTTTGTTTCAAGCTCCAGTCACACTTCTTTCACCTATTCAGCCTGCCTTGGCTGACAGTCATTAAAAGTTGAAGTCGGCTGTTGGTCTTCCATTATACCTCCACGGTAACACCATTCATACGTTGATGGTTCTTGCTTGATCATGCATATGCCTACTGATGCACACGCAGCCACTTCATTACTTTCCCTCTGCCCTATGATAGAAATTAGCCCCTTCAGACCCTGTGGCCAAAAAAATGTATGACTCAATTTCCCTGATCACTTTTGTATTAATTTTTTAAAAATAGAGAAATTTCCCATATTTTTCATGACCTCTTCTTAGTTACTAATATTCCATTATGCTGGATGTATAGAGAATTATTTGTAAATGAATGCACTAAGAAGTGGGCTGGTTGGAATGAAGGACAGTGACATGGAAAACCCTACAAGTCAGGTTTTTTTAATCATAGAGGTCATGGCTCTCAAACTCAACATGATATAGATATGATCCTGATAAAACTTCAGTTTCCTCTCTCTTCCCGTCCACTTCCAATCTGGTTTACAGTCCTTATTCTCAATCTTATGCTCTCACACAGCAACATATTTGAGATATTAACTAAGGAGCAGCATGAAACTTATTTAAGGGAGAAACTGTGGAAACATGGAAGAAAACAGTTTTCCATTCAGGTCTGTTTTTATGGGTGAACACTGATACTTAATCCAGAGACTGGCTAGATGTAATTGAATGTGCCTAGTTCTTCTTTGAGTATTTGCTTTGTTTTGGGGTAGGTGGGTTCAGAATCTACTCCTTCATATCAGGTAGACCTGCCTACAAGATGCACTTAATTAAGATGTTTCCCAGGAATCAGATATTTAAGCCCAGTGATGCCTCCTCTTAGCAGCCTTCACTCCTTTAGTTTTGATCTTGTATATGATTCTCCAGTTTTTGTAAATCCCTTGCTCTCTATTGGCAGGGCCTGAAAATCCTTGGTTGGTACAAGCATATGTCTTTGCAGCCAAGCATCCCTTTGCCTCTGTGGTGGCACAGGAAGTGTTTCAGAGTGGAATTATCCCTGCAGATACAGACTTCCGTATCTACAGGGACTTTGGGAATATTCCAGGTATGTTATCAGAAAACCTGTCAATGGGGGGGCATTATTTAACCCTTATCTAGATTTATAACAAGGGGCCAATCCTGTAAATGCTCACTCATGTAACGGTTTTAGGGTTTGGGCTCTAGGCCATGAACTCCAAACTGAAACTTGACTTGGTATCTGCTTAAGTTTAGGAGGAACATATTGTGTTTCTCCTCTAGGAAAATAACCCTCATGGTTTTTGGTGTCCCACACAGACTAGGTGCATACACTCAGGGTCCTGAGTGTTCTCTGTTTCAGTGTGTCTTCATTCTCCGTCAGCCCCCTGACTTCTAGCACACTAGTGCTAAATGCCATGGCACACTGAAAATTCTCTGACTTTTAAGTTGTGGATTAATATAGCGAACTACAGTTGATCTTAATTAAACCGGAAAGGTACCACATTGTTAAAGTACAGCAGGTTTGAAAGTATAAAATGCTTTCCTCTATGACATCATTGACCACAGTATCACATTATAGCTGAGGTTAATACCACCTCACATGTATAGGTTATGGAAAGCTGCTACCCGTGTCACCTTGCAATCCAGGTATATGGGCTACAGAAACTTGCTCATTTCTGGCATATGAGTTGGCAATGGCAGTTTTTGCAACCAGTGTTAATAAAACCAATGGGTCCCCCAGGGAGAAAGAGAGCCTATTACAGGGGGCAACCTCATGGAGAAAATTACTTACTTAAAAATCAGGAAAATCTCTTGGAGATCAAATATATATTATAGCATAGTTACATTTAAAGCATTTAAATTCAAAGTGGGGGAAGAAACCCCACTTGTAACCAAGAATTAAAAGAAAAAATATGTATGTAAGGAATAGACAGGGGAAAAAAGAAGCATCACTTTTAGATTTGTAACTGTTATGGCTGCAGTCTTACTACTTTCATTGCAGTAGTCATGCTCCAGATGGTCAGGAATGGGGATTTTTGAATCCTTAGTTTACAATTCACACTAATCCCTTTTTCCTAACTACTTAAATAATGGGTGGTTTAATTGGAGAAGACAGCACAAAATGACATCTCATTTGGCACTAATGCTAAAGGAAAATAGATTTCTATAGGAGGAGGAGGCGGATTTAAGGTATTTTAATATGTCTAGCTTTGAATGAACATAGGTATCTTGTTCTCTAGAAAAGTGATCTGCACAGAGTGATGCGTAAGGACATGGCTAAAACACAGTATTGTACTGCGTGCTCTGAACTGTTCTAAAGCACACTTCTAATCTCAAAATGAATTGTGAAAGCATAGTATCTTCTGATGTAGCTAATCTGGGTCCATCTGTGCTTGGAAACGTATCTGCTCTATTAGGTGGGAAATGAGTTTTTATTGCCTTTCTTCTGATAGCCATGCAGAGTGAAAACAGCTGTGTTTGAGAAATGGATTCTATTCCTTCTTGTGCACCAACAGAATTGTTTGTTTTGATCAGCTACATTGATACAAAATCAGTGACAACACTAAGTATGCAGGTACTACTGTGAGCGTACACACTATGAATTGCACAGTGATACACTGAAGGCATCATTTGGCTTGCAGAACCTCTACTAGTGGTGATTCATGGGAAGGAAAGAACTCAGCTTGATTCTTGGAGCCCAAGTAGACTTTGCAGGACTGGCAATTACAAAGAAATCTCTTTTTACCTGTAAGCTGACCACACAGAATTGTTAAGCGGTGGTAGTCATGCAATCTCAGGATTACATTTTCTAGTTGCTTTTCTGTGTAGAACCACACTGAATCTTTAGCGATGATGTTGGGAAAGCACAAATTTGGAATTTGGCCGTTGGCTGGTAAGAGTGATATTCCACTGCTTCAGGCAGACAACCAGTCACCAAATAAACTATGGAAGGTGATAGGGGGCTTACGCTGTCCTTGGAGGCTAGAGGCTAGCCTCATTAGAGAATCAGGTGATCAGGAATATTGGTGTAGGCATGACTTTCTACAGTAGAGAGAAGTTGTGTGTATAAACACCAGGCATGGCAGTAAAATACAGAAGGACCAAATATTTTCACATACTTTAATTAAATATGTCCATGTTCTGTTACAAAATTGGTTCTTAAGCAGTCTTACTACATGTGGTAAACTGTTCAAGTCATAGTAGTCAAAAGTGATTGTTGGGTTACATTGGTAGAACAAAACTATTTTTTATTTTGTAAAATGTTCTGAAAGCTTTCAAGTGTTTGATTAGGTTTAGATAACTTTAATCATAGTCCTTTTCTATCTTCATAGGAATAGACTTGGCTTTTATTGAAAATGGCTACATTTACCATACAAAATATGACACACCAGACAGAATTCTAACGGATTCAATTCAGAGAGCAGGTTGGTATTCAGACTTCCATCCAAAATTTGATAAAGAATGTGGCTAAATGGAAATTGCTTCCTTTTCCCACTAATCCTTATCGTAGCCCCTATAAGTTGGAAATTTCGTAACGATTAGTGATGCATAATCTAAACATTGGTAAACCTCAAAAGAAATAAAACTTCTCAGAATTCAGTGGCTCGTGATTTGTAACAATCTATGGAGCCTCTTTCAGATTGAAATCTGGCCAGGCCAGTGGTGACCAAATTCATCGCCCTCTGAGGACTGTTCAAAGATCTATCTCTGGCCATTTTCCTATGGGCAAATATCCACAATACTTTGCATCCTTGTTTAATATTCTCCACAAGGAGACTGAGGGTTAAATGGGTGGCACGGAGACTGAACCGCCTCTAGAATTGGTCCTTCCCGAACCAGGGCAGAACCAAAATGGCAGGACAGTCTGGGCAACCTTCTGCTGCTGCCACAGCCCATATTTTATTATTTCCATGGATAAAGAGGAGAATTCACTTTCCAGATTGGTCAATATTTCACCTTTTTATAAGCCCTAAATTTACTCTTAAGTAGAGAATCTGTAAAAGTAATTATTAATAGATTTTTTTTTTTTTGAAAAACCACAACACCCAAAAGTGTGTGCTAGCCACCACCAGGAATATTAACAAAATTAGTGTTGTCTTTCTTTGACTGGCAGAATTAAATCAGCTTTACTCTTTCCAGGTTGTTTCTCAATCTTTTTATAGGCACTCAAGCAACAGTTGTTCCCTTGTAGTCATGAACAAATTATATAGCTAATATTTGTTCAGTTTTAGTTGAAGGAATTGGGTCAGCAGCAGAGTTTTGTGAATAACTTTCATGGAGATGAAACAGTTTTAAATGTTTTTTTTTTTAAAGTAATACAGTTGCAAGATGCCCTAGTGTACTTCTGTTTTTTCCCCTATCCCTGTTGTAAAGCTGATGCTCCTCATTTTGATAATTTGTTACAGCAAAAGCAGTTCACTGCTTAGAGCTTGGTTCCCAAGGATTTTTATATCAAGGGTCACTATGTAGGTTTAGAACAGTGGTTCTCAAACTGTGGGTCAGGACCCCAGAGTGGGTTGAAACCCAATTTTAACAGGATAGCCAGAGTTGGCTTAAACTTGCTGGGGCTCAGGGCTGAAGCCCAAGCCCCACTGCCTGGGGCCGAAGCCGAAGCATTCAGCCCTGGGCGACAGGGCTCAGGTTACAGGCCCCCTGACTGGAGCTGAAGCCCTTGGGCTTTGGCTTTGACCCCTACCCTGCCCAGGGCAGTGAGGCTCGGGCTTTGGCGCCCCACCTGGGGCAGTGGGAGTCAGGCGGACTTAGGCTTCGGTCCCCCCTCCTGGGGTTGCGTAGTAATTTTTGTTGTCAGAAGGGGGTCGCGGTGAAGTTTGAGAAGTCCTGGTTTAGAAGAATATTTTGCGGTGTGTAATCAAATATGAAATGACAGCTAAAAGATTAATTAAACACATTTCTAGTGTGATGTAGAAGTATAATTTTAGGATATAATATTTTTCTTTTTTTATAACATCTATATATAGAACTATGCACTTGTCTTTCCTATTTTCATATTATATATATTGTCTTTTTTTCCCCTTAAACAGGTGACAATATTTTAGGAATGCTAAAATACTTAGCAACATCAGATAAATTGGCCAAATCTTTTGACTATCGGCATGGAAATGTGGTCTTCTTTGATGTGTTTGGTCTGTTTGTCCTGGCCTACCCTGCTCGTGTTGGCACCATCATGAACTATATAATAACTGCAGTTACTGTCCTTTATCTAGGAAAAAAAATATTACAGCCCAGAAACCGGGGTAAGTCCAGCTAAGAACAATGTGATTTTTCTGAAGAGGAGGAACTTGGTAAGTTTTTAAATAAACAGGAGCTAATATGATAGGAAATTATCAGCAGATTATGCAATTACTTGCATAGATGAACTTTAAAATGGATATTGTGTACTCAGTGGCTTGTGTCAGTTGCTTTGGAGCTCATTGTATTAAGTCACTCAAGCATGGAATGACTACAGTGATAAAGGGATATCCTCATAGGCCCAAAATCAAGAGAGTGTTGTAGCTCGGCTTTTCATGAACATTTCAGTGGCATTTTTTAAAAGTTAAAAACAGCCACCTGAAATTATTTCAAAATTACTCAATGTCCAGTTTGTTAGTTTTAGTAACAGGGGCAGAGCTTTTTCCTTTTCCTTCTTCTTTTTAATTTTTTTAATTTTTTTTATTTTTTTTTTAAGAAAAGGGGTATCTTTTTACATACAAATTTGTCAATATACAGCAGCAAATAATAAAACAGTCTTTAAAAGGAAAAAGGGTACTGAAAGTTATTGAAAGGACCTTGTCCATGTAGCCTAAATAGACTCATAGACTTTAAGGTCAGAAGGGACCATCGTGATCATCTAGTCTGACCTCCTGCACATTGCAGGCCACAGAATCTCACCCACTCCTGAAATAGACCCCTAAACCCTGGCTGAGTTACTGAAGTCCTCAAATCATGGTTTAAAGACTTAGTTACAGAGAATCCACCATTTACACTAGTTTAAACCTGCAAGTGACCCATGCCACATGCTGCAGAGGAAGGTGAAACACCCCCCCTCCCTCCCAGGGTCTCAGCCAATCTGACCTGGGGGAAAATTCCTTCCTGATCCCAAATGCCCTGCAATTAAGCCTCCTTTAATTATTGGGAGGGGAGAACAAGCACAGAACTAATAATTATATAATAATATAACTTAATAAAGAAATACTTTTATCAAAACTTTATAAACAAAACAAAACCAACGGAAACTACCTTCTTTCTCTGGGAAAACATAAACTGGAATCCTTAAAAAACAAAATCTTTCCTGAAGTTTCCTAGGCTGAGGGATAATCTCTCAAGGGAAATGCCCTGAACAAATCACTAGTTCAGTAAGAAAGGATCTTGTAGTGATAAGGACATGGGCTGGATAGCTTAGGCCCTGATGCTGCAAAGGAATCTTCAACAGCAGACCCCTAAACCTACATTGCATCTTATTTAATTGCTTTAATGACCAAGGTGATCATTGTTGTAATTTTAGTCCCAGTATAGCACCCTAACTGCAAGATGTAGCTAATAAAATGGCCCATTGCATTCAAGTTTACTATTTTTTCTCTCTTCCTTAGCTATTAACTACATGAAGGAGCTCTCCGTTGCATTTGGCTTCACACTGTTAAGTTGGTTCTCCACATTAGTGACTGTCCTTACTGTGGCAGTGTTCATCTCTCTCATCGGACGGTCTCTTTCTTGGTATAACCACTTCTATGTCTCCATCTTCTTGTATGGAACTGCAGCTGCGGCTAAACTAATCCTCGTGCACACGTTAGCCAAAAAGTTCTATTATAAGGTAAGTGCTGATTCTTTGTAGTTTACTACTTGGTGACATGGAGTAGAAAAATTAGATCATTACTGATGATGAATAGGGATTTAATAATCTGAACTGTGATAAGTGTTGACTTCTTGAAAGCCCATCAGTTCAGTTGACTCATAAGCTTCATGAAGATTGGTATCTCTGTCAAACATGTATTTAAAAGACATCTCTTAGGGGTGTTAAGTTTAATATTTTTAAACATTATCAAACTGGATCAGTCCCTAGANTCAAACATGTATTTAAAAGACATCTCTTAGGGGTGTTAAGTTTAATATTTTTAAACATTATTAAACTGGATCAGTCCCTAGACCAGGGGTCGGCAACCTTTCGGAAGTGGTGTGCCGAATCTTCATTTATTCACTTTAATTTAAGGTTTCGTGTGCCGGTAATACATTTTAATGTTTTTTAGAAGGTCGCTCTCTATAAGTCTATATATTATATAACTAAACTAGTGTTGTATTGTAAAATAAACAAGGTTTTCAAAATGTTTAAGAAGCTTCATTTAAAATTAAATTAAAATGTTGATCTTACGCCGCCGGCCCGCTCAGCCCGCAGCTGGTCTGGGGTTCTGTTCACCTAGGCCGGCAGCGGGCTGAGTGGGGCCTGCGGCCGGGACCCCGGCTGGCAAGGGTCGGTCAGCCAGAACCCCAGACCGGCAGCGGGCTGTGCGGGGCCGGCGACTGGGACCCCAGACCAGCAGCGGGCTGAGCGGCTCAGCCCACTGCCGCTCAGGGGTTCCATCCGCCGGCTCCTGCCAGCCGGGATCCCGGCTGCCAGACCCACTCAGCCCGCTGCCGGTCTGGGGTCCCAGCCCTGCCCACATACAGTGGATACCTACCTTCTCCCTGGTTCTGGCCCATTCTCTTCCTCTCTCTGCACTGAGCTGAGGGTGGGAGTGCACTGAGCACAGGGCTGGGGGTGAAGGGTCTGGCCAGGAGCTAGAATGAGGGAGGGGGCTCAGGGTTGGGGCAGGAGGTTTGGGTGTGGGGCACTTACCTGGGCAGCTCCCATTTGGTGCGAGGGGTGCAGGTGGGAATGTGTGGGAATGTGTGTGTGCAGGAGCTCCCATTTGGTGCTCAGGGTGGGGATGGGGATGTGGGGGGTGCAAGAGTCAGGATGTGGGGGGGTGCATGGGGTGTGGGGGGGCTGGGTATGTGGGGGGGTGCAAGAGTCAGGGCAGAGGGCTGGGGGCATGTGAGGGGGTGCAGGTGTCAGGGCAGGGGGTGGGAGGGCTGGGTATGTGTGTGGGTGCCAGAGTCAGGGCTGGGGTCGTGGGGGAGGGGGTGAAGGAGTCAAGCAGAGGGCTGGGTGTGTATGAGGGGGGTACAGGGCTCAGGGCAGGGGCCTGGGGTGTGTGTGTGGGGCTGCGGGCAGAGGGCTGGGTGTGTGTGTGTGGGGGTTAGGGCTCAGGGCAGAGGGCTGGGTGTGTGTGTGTGGGGGGTCAGGGCTGGGGGCTGAGGTGTGTGTACCCCTATTCCACCCACCCCCCCCGCCCCCCTACCCTTTTCTGCTCTGCGCAGAGCCAGACACACTGCCCCGCGAGAGCAGGCAGCCCCGCCCCTCAGAGCCCTGCGCGCGGGGCGCCATGGCTCCAGGGGAGTGGGGAGCATGTCTGCCTCCCCGCGGAGCCAAGCACTGCCCTGCGGGAGCGCGCAGCCCTGGCCACTGGAGCGCTGCGCGCGGAGCGGCCTGGCTTCAGTGGAGGGGGGAAGGCGGGGGAGGGGCCGGTGTGTTACACTGGCGGCTTGCTGTGCTCGGCCGGGCGCTCTGGCCCGGGAGTGCGGACCCCGCAGCTTGCCACTGCGGGGGGCGGAGCAGAGCGGGCCGGGCAGGATTTTTAATGGCACTCTGCAGCGTGCCATTAAAAATTGGCACGCGTGCCATAGGTTGCCAACCCCTGCCCTAGACCCATCTAGTCCAGAATATTGTGTCTGACAGTGACCAATACCAGATGCTTCAAAAGAAAGGGGAAGAACCGCATGATAGGCTAATTTAAGATAATTCCTCCACATTAGGTCTCATCCTGGTCTCTAGTAGTTAAATTGGATTAACCCTGAAGCATGAGGTTTCAACATTCTTGTTATCACTAATTATGCCAACTCTGCATATTCTTTATCTATGTAGTTATTCAGTCATTCTTTGAATCTTGTTAATTTTTTTGGCTTCAGATAACTGCCTGTGGCAATTAGTTCCTCAGATTAATCAGAGACTGTGTGGAAAAGTGGTCCCTTTTATTTGTTTTGTATTTCCCACCTTTTAAATTTTATTAAATGACCCCTTAGTCTTGTGTTATAAGGCAGAGAGAACAGACGTTCCCAGTCTGCCTTCTCTATACTATTCATTAATTGATATACTTTTATCATGTTCCCTCTTATTTGTCTCCTTTCTAAAATAACAATCCCAGTCTTTTCAATCTCTTCATGAGAGTTTTTCCCTGGCTTTGATCATTCTCTTGTTGCTCTTCTGTGAATTTCTAATTCTGCACTTTCCATTATGAGTACTGCATACAGTATTCTAGGTGAGGCCATACCATTGATTTATATAATGGCATTATAATTTCCACGTTATTCATCCCATTCCTTATGCATCCTAATTTCATGTTTGCTTTTTTGACCACAGTTGCACATTGAGTAGAGGTCTTCATTGAGCTATCTACAGTGACGTCCAGGTCCCTTTCTTGAGTTTATATAGTTAATTTAGAACCCTGTGTAAGGTGTATTGGTAGTTTACATTTTCACCTCCTGTGAGCATTACTTTGCATTATTGACATTGAATTTCATTTGCCATCATGTTGCTATGACATTCCGGGGTGCAATCCAGACATTGATGGGCTGTGTCACCTTTGTCCTGCAACCTGGGGTGCCTCGCAGTGCTTTGCTGCCGTAACTTGCAACTTCGGCCCCTCAATAAACAACAAAACAGTGCACAGGTCACACCCTGAGCATCTGCTGGCAGGCTGCAGCTATACATGCTTCAGTCACACTCTGGTTTCCACCAGCCTTGGTTACCACTTGCATGGTGACCTCAACACACTCGCAGTCCCAAATTTTCCCTCAAAATGTATGTTCTGCACTGTCCAACCCTCTCCTGGACAGCTCAGATATTTTAGGTCTGTTGCCCCTCTAAGGGGATCAATATCCAACAGTCCTGCTAGTTTAAATGGAGTTATCTCACAGTCCAGTTTAACCACAAAACTGGATTAGTTTTGATTAAATAGTTTTGACTAAAACAAGTTTATTTAAATACAAGAAGATAGGTTTTAAGTGAGTACAAGTATAAGATATTAAAATCAGAAATGGTTATAAGAGAAATAAAGATGAAATGGTTTCTAGTACTAAAACTTAACAAACTTGACTTGGTGAAGGTGAAATCCCTTATGACATGTTTTCAGTAACATTGCTAACCAGTGTTAAAAATGTGCCTAATCTTGCCTGTGGACCCTGGTGCTTCCTTTGAAAAAAAATAAAATAACCCCCACATTTGAACAATATAGAATACTATATTTTTAAAAAAGGCTTTAATGTAATTGTATATGCAGTAATAACACTAAGTTTATAGGAAGAGGCATAGTTACAGCTGCTGATAAAACTGTAACTCAGAATCTTCTTAAGTGTTTGTGAAATGTGTTTTCATGTGGTTACAGACAAACCATTTGCTACATATGAAAGTAAAAAGCAATGTGCATAAAACATACATCTAGAAAATGTTGCCTTTCTTTTCCTTTAATTCTCTCTTCCTTCCCTCCAACTTCCAAACTAATTTCCTGTTGAACTACTTTTTTGAATCCGCTCTGATGTAGCATCTAATTGTATAGCTCCATAAAGGGAAAGAAATTGGTGTGGCAGTGTCTATAAAAGGATAGATGGTGACCAAACAAAACTTTAGCTGTGTATAAGCAACAGAAATTTGCAATAGTGGCCTTAAGAGATCTGATATATACTGATCACTGAGCAGGCTAATTCTGTATTTTTGCTCTCATTTTTTCCTTTACAGAATAGAAATGAGCAGTACCTGGGGGAGATGTTCTTTGATGTCTCACTTCTTGTTTGGTCTATTGCATTGGTTCTAATCACTCAGCTAGGCCTTTGCTCAGCATTCATCTGTGCAATGTGGGTAGCGTTTCCTTTACTCACAAAGCTATTGACCTATAGAGAATTCAAACAAAAAGGTAAAAATGTATTTTATTATTTGACAACCTGGGAGCTCAATTATTATATGTCCGGGCATGATTACAGCCAGCTTGAACTAAACTAAAGAGAATTCCCATGAACGTGGTGTGGTTCTTTTAAACAAAAATAACTTCTCTGAGCTCTGAATTATTCTGACTTAAGAAAACCAGTAGCATTTTTGTTAGGAATAACTCTAACCTTGACAGAAAGGCAGCTTTTAAGAATAGAGCAGATATGTAGGAGTGGCTTGAGTCATCTATATAATTAGAGCCCTGTGTATCTGCATCCGATCCGCGATCCACAAAAATGGTCCATGGATATCTGCCTCCGCAGACGCAGATATCCACAGATACAAAGCGGATATCCACGGATTTGCAGGGCTCTATATATAATATTCCAGTATTGTCACCCTGAAGCCCAGAATGTCTGAGTCAGTGTGAAGCTATGGAAACAGCAACAAGCATGTCTCTTTGTTCAGAATATCACTGGGTTCAATCATCACTAGAGTTTGCAGTCTGTTACCATCCACTTTCTAAGTTCTCAGCTATTTTGACTTTACGAATTACACCCGTTTGGTGTATGGCTACACTATGGCTACATATCTATGCCATGCCAAGAGTCATAGACCATTGAGATATGAGAGGTAACTCAACCTGTCACCACCCTTACTTTACAACTAATTTGCATGCAACAATTTCTTTGGCCATTTGAGGGAGGTTGCACAGATGTGGATTATTTGGCCCAAATGCTACACCCACGTGAGAGAGCCTCGGCTTTTGGTGACTAGTATAATATATATCAGTATAGACTCCGTGGGGCAAATTATCAGTGTGTGTTCAGTTATGATCATTGTTCAAATACACCTCTACGCCNCCCCCCCCCCCCCCCCCCCCCCCCCCCGAGCGCTGCTTTACCGTGTTATATCCGAATTCATGTTATATCGGGCCGTGTTATATTGGGGTAGAGGTGTATTTGGATGAAAGATGGGACCTAAACCAGTGTCATAGTTAGACACAGATATTGAGACAAAAGTCTGTTTAGCTTTTTTCACAATACAAGTATAGTATTATGTTGCTTTAAAAATGTCTTGCATTGGCATGGTCTGTACCAAATGGAGCCTTCTGTCCATGTAGATGGACCTCGCCCTTGGAAATAGCTTGTATTTGTCCCTTGATATTGTATACAGTAACTAATTAAAACTGCAAGTTCTGTATCTTACAGGCTACAGAATATCATGCTTACTTGTTTTTTTCCTCTCTCCTGTAGGTGCCACAATAAGATTTGTCATGATTTACATGCTGGGAATGTTTATTCCATACCTCTATATAATGTACCTCACCTGGACAATATTTGAAATGTTCATTCCCATCATGGGTCGAAGTGGTACAGAAATTCCACCTGATGTAGTGCTGGCAGCCTTTATCCTTAGCAGCACTGTAATTCTATCTTCCTATTTTGTAAGGAGTTTTTTTTAAACCTTGTAATCCATATATTGAGCTACTTTTTTAAAAGAATATTTGAAATTAATGTTGGTTTAATTGTAGGCTAAAAAGCTAGCTTATCACAAGGAACTCACATAAAAGTAGCTAAATCAATACATTAAAATTAAACTAGACTCTTTAGAGATGCTGTTTGTGGATACTTGAAAGCCAAATTCTATCTTCATATAGCGGTGTGCTCCTCTCAGTGAAGTTGGTTGGAGTTGTGCATGTTACAGGGTTGAATTTTGCCCAATATCTGACTAGAGAGTTGGATTTATACATGATATGAAAATGAGTTGCTGATGGGGAAGTTCAGTGGCTTTCCCCTATTGGTGAAGGAGTCCCTGAGAGGACCAGCAGAATATTGACCCAAAAAATGTACTGAAGTAACCTGCTGTCCATGAAAATGGGGGTTCATCCCATTGTAAACTTCCCTTCCTGTATTCAGGATGATTGTTTTGCATTCATGATGAGATTAAATTGAGCCGTTGTACAGGAGAGAGTTTAAATGCAGTAAACAATACATTGTTAGTTGAAGAAAACCCATTTAGACAGAACACAAGAATATATTTGCTGTAGGATGGAGGTACAGAGATCAGTGCAAGGGAAGACTATCCTCAATTGAAAAACATAATTTAACTTTCTTGAGATATTTTAATTCTGGAGGGTAATTAGGACTTTAGTGTAATTTAGGAAGAATATGGCATTGAGTATAAATTGACCAGAACAATATATAAATAACATCATGTTTCAGCACTGTTTTTAACAATGTGCCCTCATACGGGCCTCTAATTAAAAATAATCAGGTACCATTTGCTAATGAACATTTTAAAAAACAATGTGTGCTTTCTTAAAACTCTAGGAAGTCTGCACATAGATCTAGCATATTGGTTATGTAAGATTGCATGACTTAATGTCTCTTGCATCAAATTAAATAACACTTGTGAAGATAATCACATTTTAAAATGTCCTCTGAATTCCATAAATTAGGTCTTTAGAAATACACTAACACTATCTTTTGCTACTCAGTGCAGTAATTTCATAACTAGTGCCTGATATTTTTATTCTCTAGCTTAACTTCATCTATCTTGCCAAAAGTACAAAGAAGACACTGATAACTTTAACTACAGTGTTTGGAGTTACACTAATTCTTGTTTGCAGTGGAGTATTCTTCCCATACAGTTCTGATTCCGCTAATCCAAAGCCTAAGCGAGTCTTTCTCCAGGTAAGAAAAACCTTACATAATATATAGCCTACATCTTCTTTTTTTTGAACTGATGTTTCTCTCTTCAACCTTCCTTTTCCCCCTTCAAAGAAGGGCATTTTGTCCTTGGATACAGGACAATTCATTCCCAGGCAATTAAAAAAATGTAGCTGCTTGAGAATATTGTAACTTTTTTAGTTTTCATTGCTCACGATGGGCCACACTCTTCCCTGACTTCTGTTTGGTTACACCAGGAATGAATTTGGCTCAATAAACATGTTTAAATACTTACACATATTTGTTCTAACAAACAATATTCTTAGAAGTAGCATGCAGGAAGCTAGGCAGACTGTCTCTCTTTTGATCCTTGTGGAACGGTCCATCTACTTTGTGTGGAGGCTGGCTCAGCTGCACTCTGTATATACTGATTTTGCTGGAGTGAACTTGAAAGGATATGGTCAACTTGAAAGGATAGTGGGTGAATCTTTTTAGCAGTGAAATGATTTGCCTTCTCCAGTTATTTTTAGAGTATGTGCATATGTATGTGTGAAGAGTGGGTGGAGTGACAAGTGTAGCTTTGCAATAGTTAAAAGTCTTACCAGACTTTGGAACAACACAAAGTGTAAAAACAAGAAGTGTATAAAATAAAGGCAAATTGTCTTGTTGCAGTTGGCTTGGAGCCTCTTTCTCTGCTCATCTCCAGTTGAGAGATCTTACTTCAAGAAAACTTATTAATAACTTAAAAGACAACCAGTCCTGTTTATCAATGATATCCGGGTGTTATGTACTGGAATTACCTTCTTAGTAGTTTAGTGGGTAGTGGCAGTAATTTGGAAACTGGGATCATTGATTTTGCTCCTGACAACTTGTTCTTCTTTGAGCGATGGTGCCTATGTGTATCCCACATGTTGGACACCCATGTGTCTGAGTCCAGAATTTCTTGCAAGCAGTTTCCATTAGCCCACACGTGCCATAGTTCTCGTGCTCCCCACCAACGGCGTAAAGGGAGATGCCGGCTGACACCTCTCCAGTTCCTTCTGACCACCGCATGGTCTGAGTCAGAATCTTCAATGTCCTCAGCATTCTTTTTTTACTGCACCATTCCTGTCAGGATTGTATATAACTAGTTTGTATAGTATATTATAGTATAGCATAATCAGGGGTAGTCAATTATTTTTTGTCAAGGTCCAAATTTCTTGGGCAAGGTATAGTCAAGGTCCAGACTCCAGAGAAAATAATAATCAAAAATAACAATAATGATGATGATAAGTAAATAAAAAGATTTTTGGGGTCTGTTCAAAAGCATGTTGCAAGACTTTCTAACATGACACGGGGGCAAGATCACACATCCCAGGCCAGGGCTAGTGCAACTCAGAGCCTGGTATTGGGCTGGGCATCAAAGAGAGAATGCTCACGTTTCAAGAGGGTGCAATCTATCTTTATCCAAAGGAGAAGAGATTCTGCAATAAGCTGTTACTCACCTAACTGCAAGCATTTCTCCGCTTGGGCTCATCAACGCAATTTGCGTTCAGATTCTGCAGGGATCCCTGCTATCTTAGAGTGTACACTTACCCCAAGGCTTCAGGTCTTGCATTCAGTTCCCTGTGGGTGCACTTAGCCACAATCTGCACTTTCCATCCTCCACTTAATAATCGTCTGATCTTCATGCACCCTCTCTCAGCTAGATTTTTGAATGAAATTCTCAGATCCTTTCCCCCAGTGGTGAAAATCAAACCTCAATGTGATCTCAGTTGTGTTCTATCATCACTCAGTAAGACTCCCTTTGAACTGCTGGCCACATGGATCTATCCATGAAGGTGGTCTTTCTGATAGCTAAAACGTCGGCCAGAAGAGTCAATGAACTGGGAGCGCTTATGGCAGGCCCTTCATATACTGCTTTCTATAAAGAAAAGATCTTGTTATGCACCCACCTCGGGTAGTTTGAGTTTCATAGGCCATCCACTTACCTGTATTTTTTCCTAAACCACATGTCTCAGAAGAGAAGAGAAGACTGTATTCTCTGGACATCTGGAGGGCTTTGGTCTTTTATCTGAAAAGAACAAAGGACATTAGAAAGACACCTAAACTGTTTTCATAGCAGAGCAATCAAGAGGTCAATCTATATTGGTGCAGAGACTTTCAAAATGGATCTCAGGTTATATTACCCTTTGTTACCATCTAGCCATGATGGGTAGGGGCACATTGCATAAGGGGGCAAGTTACTTCAGCTGCATCTCTGAGAGACATACCCATTCTAGAGATATGTAGGGCAGCTACTTGGCGCTCTTTGTATACCTTCACGAGACATTATGCCCTGATAGTCGTCAGCTGTGTATATGGCTGGGGGGACAGCAGTACTGCAGTTAGCTGTCACTTCTGCATCCTCTCCACCCGCCACCTGTTTGACTACTGCTTGTTAATCTCCCATGTGTGGAATGCATAGGGACCTCACTCAAAGAAGAAATGCAGGTTATTCACGTGCATGGTGTGCATGCATATCCCATGTGTGGAATACGGATAGGGACCACACATATCAAAGAACTCCAGTTACAGGTAGGTAACCTCCATTTACAGTCACCCAGGAAAGAAGTATGAAAAATGTATAAGTACTGGGTTTGGAATTCCTAGATTTTTGGGATATGTGATTCACACTTAAGCCTTGTCTACATTGGAAAGTCTTTTTGGTATAATCTAAGGTGTGAATTATTAAACTGGTATAATGCTCCATTTGGACACTCTTGTCCACTACTTTTGTGTTTTTCAGTTTAGTTTATGTAGATTAATAAATTCCAAGGCCAGAAGGAAATATTGTGACCCTCTAGTCTGATCCCCTGTATGACACAGGCCATAGAACTTCCCCCCCCAAAATTCCTAGAGCAGATCTTTTAGAAAAACATCTAATCTTGATTTAAAAATTGACAGTGATGGAGAATCCACCATGACCCTTGGTAAAGTGTTCCAATGGCTCATTGTCCTTACTTAAAAATGTATGCCTTATTTCCCGTCTGAATTTGTCTAGCTTCAACTTTCAGACATTGGATCATCTTATATCTTTCTCTATTAGATTAAAGAGCCCATTATCAAAGATTAGTTTCTCATGTAGATACTTATAGACTATAATCAAGTCACCTCATAACCTTCTCTTTGTTAAGCTAAGTAGAGATATTTTGTTTGGCAAGGGGTTTAACCTAAACCAAAAAAGGCACTTTTTAAAAAAAAACCTAGAATAAGAATGCCCATAGGAGTGGGGGGGAAAAGGTGTTCAGTACAGGTCTAACGAAACCAGTATAAGGTAGTACCACTTGCCTGTGTAAACAAGGCCTAAAGCAGGGTTGACTCAATACTTTAGAGGGAGATTGAGTGT
The DNA here is from genome assembly GCA_003942145.1 of Platysternon megacephalum. NCBI lineage: Eukaryota > Metazoa > Chordata > Testudines > Platysternidae > Platysternon > Platysternon megacephalum. The sequence goes on from QXTE01000004.1 coordinate 8,622,816, forward strand.
TAATTTTCTGTAAACTCCTCCTAAATTCCTGCTTTCCAAAGTCTGTTGCTGCCTTTTCCGTTCCCAAGCTGGAGGCATCTGTTTACTGTCACTAGAGCTAAAAACTGCTTAGATGTCCATAACAGCCAATTCAGTAGTCCTCTACGTTCTGCCATGCTTGAGCTGTTCTTAGAAACTTAGGCTCAATTTAAAAGTCTCAGTACAGCATCTCTGGTCATTCTGGACAAGTTCAAAGTATCTCCCCTCTAAGGTTATGCCTACACAGCAACTAGACACCTGCGGCTGGCCCGTGCTAGCTGACTAAAGCTCACGGGGCTCTGCCTGCAGGGCTGTTTCATTGCTGTATAGACTTGTGGGCTTGGGTTGGAGCACTGTCTCTGGGACCCTCCCACCCTGCAATGTCCTAGAGCTCACGCTCCAACCCGAGCCCGGAAAGCTTCACAGCAATGAAACAGCCCCTTAGCCTGAGCCCCACGAGCCCAAGTCGTCTGGCGTGGGCCAGCCTCAGGTTTTTATTTACCCTAAGTGCTTCAGTCAGGCAAACTATACATTACATCTCTGGGACTATTGCCAGTGTCACTGGGCTACACTGACCTTATTCACAGGATGCAGCGAGTGCCTCTTGTAAAACATTTGGAAAGTGCAACCTGGGGGCAGTCTTTCTTCCCTGAGTGCGTGGGGCTTAGTTTCTTTGCCTTGTAAAATTGTTTTACTTGAGTTCAACCTCTGTACTAGGTCCAATAAGCATTGATGTTTAAGAATGGCCTATTTGTGTCCTACAAAGGGGGGAGGGATAGCTCAGTGGTTTGAGCATTGGCCCACTAAACACAGGGTTGTGAGTTCAATCCTTGAGGGGGCCATTTAGGGATCTGGGGCAAAAAATTGGTCCTGCTAGTGAAGGCAGGGGACTGGACTCGATGACCTTTCAAGGTCCCTTACAGTTCTATGAGATAGGTATATCTCCATATATTATATTATTATTACAAGAAATATCTAGTGGCCAAATCGGCTCAGGTAACACCATGCTGGGGACCATCTAAGTACCTTGATAGAAACACATTTTCTAACATACCATGGAACAGGGGTTCTCAACCTTTTTCTTCCTGANCCCCCCCCCCCCCCCCCAACATGCTATAAAAACTCCACGGCCCACCTGTGCCACAATAACTGTTTCTTTGCATATAAAAGCCAGGGCCAGTGTTAAAGGATAGCAAGCAGGGCAATTGCCCAGCGCCCCACACCACAGGGGCCATTGTGAAGCTAAGTTGCTCAGGCCTTGGCTTCAGCCCCGGGTGGCAGGATTTGGAGCCTCGGAGTTCAGGCCCAGTTGGTGGGGCTTTGGCTTTCTGCCCTGGTCTAATGCCAGCCCTGCTTGGCAGACCCTTTGAAACCTGCTCATGGACCCCCAGTGGGCCCCAGACCCCTGGTTGAGAACCACTGCCATAGAACAGTGGTTTTCAAACTTTTTTTCTGGGGACCCACTTGAAGAAAATTGTTGATGCCCACAATCCAACGGAGCTGAGGATGAGGGGTTTGGGGTATGGGAGATGCTCAGGGCTGGGGAAGAGGGTTAGGGTGAGGGCTGCGGGGTGGGGCCAGGAAAGAGGGGTTGGGGGTGCTCAGGGCTGGGGCAGCGGGTTGGTGTGCAGGAGGGGGGTCAGGCTCTGGGCTGGGGATGAGGGGTTTGGGGTGCAACAAGGGGTTCCAGGTTTGGGGGGGGGCTCAGGGCTGGGGCAGGGGATTGGGGTGCGGGCATGGACTTACCTCCAGCAGCTCCCGGTCAGCGGCACAACCGGGGTGCACGCGGATCGCGCTCTGCCCCGGAAGCGGCCAGCAGCAGGTTTGGCTCATAGGCGGAGGCGCACAAGCAGCTCCGCGCGACTCTTGCCCGCAGGCACCGCCTCCCTCTCCCATCCCGGATCCGCTGCTGGCTGCTTCCGGGGCACAGCGCGGTGTTGGAAAAGGTAGGCACTAGTCTGCCTTAGCTGAGCAGCACTGCCGACAGGCCTTTTAATGTCCCAGAGCAAGGCGACCCAGCGACATACATGCCGCGACCCACGGTTTGAAAAATACTGCCATAGAAGACCTTATGCTGTGCCAAAAATGTGTGGGCGGTAGTGGTGGGCATTTCAGAATCAGTTCTGACTTTATCAGGTTGCACAAATTATTCCAAATGCCTGATGGTTTTTCTGTTTGTTCCTCACTCTTCCAGCACGTGAGCAGAAGATTTTATGGCCTAAATGGAAACTTGGTAAAAAGTGACTCTGGAATATGGATTAATGGGTTGGACTATGCTGGAATATCTCACATCACTCCTCATATACCTGAACTCAATGACACTATCAGAACTAATTGTGAGGACAAGGCCCCTCTCTGTGGCTTTCCTTGGATTCTTCCTGTGCACTTTCTTCTCAGGTAACTTTCTTCTGAGTAATGCCACCGCCTGTTAGGACCACATGGAACTTAATTTCCAAGACGCATCTGACACTTTTGCAAAAGATCCATCGAAGGATGAAGAATAAAACTCATTTTGTAATGTTTTTGTCACTGCAAAAGGCTTTCTTTTTCATCATATTATAATGTCCCTGGCTGCAAGTGTTTTGTCACAGAAACTTTAGGAGAAAACATTTGATAACGGATGTCATGGTCTCGTGTCCGCCCAAAGGGTAGCAATTTGGAAATCTAAAAATTCCTTACTTTGGTTATTGTTTTAGCTTATTTTACCTTAAATTAACAGGTGGCTTGGTCAAAGAGAATGAGGTGAGGAATAAAGGCATGGTGGAGGCAATCCTGCTGTTCGCTGAGGGTCCCTTTTAAATGTTTTGATTGTGGCCACAGACTATGAAAGCATTAATCTTCACCTCTAGGGTGAATGGCACGTGAACATTTCATTTTGTAATAGCAAGGCCGCCCAGCCTTGTTGTACAAAGACTTGCATTTTGCCCAGAGTCTATAATCTTTTAGCACTATAAGGCACTTCTGAGTGTTGCGTTGGGCTTAAAAATGCTTTTTATTGTAGAAAGAACTGGTATCTTCCTGCTGCCGAAATTTCTCCCACAAACCCTGTTCACTTTAAACTTCTGGCCAAAGAGCAAATGCCCTGGGATTCTACAAAGTTAACCTTTGAAGTATCAGGTGAGTGGCTATATGTCTATCAGCCTCTGATTTGTGGTGGGGTTTTTTTTTATGCTCATTATAAGCTTAAATTCTGGTATTGAAAGTGGCTATGCTATTGATTGGCACTAATGCATAATTGGGAACCTGGCATTAACTATTTCAACTTCCCAGGCACTCGAAAAATTGTGGCCGTATTGCAATTGTAAACTTAAAGGCTCATTTGAATTAACAATTGACTTTTGTTAGCTAGAAATTTTTAAAGCCCATTTTATAACTCTGTCCCTCGCTGCCCAGGATCCACTATGGCTTCTGCTACGGACAGGGGAGCTGCTTAGTTCTGTATCTCATATTGTGAGAGACAACTGGCAGCATACAGGCTAAATCTCTCATACAAAATGAAATTAAACAGCTGATTGGGGCACAGAAGAACCCGTAGTAGCTAGAATTCAGTAGAAATGTGTTTCTCTTCACCTCCTTCTGCTAATACATCCAAATACATTTGCCTGTCTGATGTTGTAGGTCCCAGTCACATGTCGCTGTACATTCGACCACATGAAGGGTCAACACTGTCCAGCTGGTCTCTTGGAGATGGAACTCCTGTTGCTAATATAGGAGGGGATTATTTTGTGTTTTACGCTCATGGGCTGCGGGCTGTGGCATGGCGCTTCTGGATCGAGTTGAAGGTGAGGGTGAAAAATGTTTGAGAAAACTTTAAAAATAAACCCAACTTGCTTTATTACATAGATTAATAGAAGCTAGAGGTGAGATTTAATGTCTTTTAGCTGTTCCTCACTCTGTGTGTGTGTGTGTGTGTATATTTATATATTTTAGTGCATTCTCTTGTCAAATTTTAAATGACCCAAGGGATGGGGCTTCCATTATTTCCTCTGATAGACACTTTTACAGTCTTCTGTCTTGCCATTAGGATTTTTTTATATTTATCTCAACTTTACCTTTTCTTAATAGTATCTCACTGCTCCTAATTAGAGCTGTTTTGTTGTAGTCTAAATAATTCCCCCCCCATGTGCTCTGTTTATTTGCTTTGGGAAACTAGGACTCTTTTAAGTGGCAAATCCATCCCCTTAGAAAGGGAGGAGGGAGTTACAGACTTCGTTTTGTTAACTTCCTGTGGATGCTTTTACCCTTTTAAGGTGCCCCTTTGAGCAATTCCCAGTTTCTTTTCCAAGGTGAATGTTGATGGGACCAGGATAGTCACCTCTCATCATCTTACCTAAAGTTTCCCAGAAATAATTCACAGCATACCTGAAGCTTTTAGTGCCATAGAATTTAAGATGTCTGATTCCCTTGGAAATTTTTATAGGGAAACATACAGGTTCAGCAAGGGTTCATTCCTGGGTAAGGTGTTCTGATCACTTACCAAATGATCTTCCAAAGTGGAGTAAAGAGATACTCACCAGCGGCCCTGCACCTAGTTGTGCCAAGCAGGAGTCTGTTTTGTACTAGAGCTCGGCCAGATGGACAAGGAATTTTTTTTTGTTACCTAAACTGTGAGATTGAGGAGTTGGGAAGAGCTCCCAAAACTTGTAGCCCTGCTTTGGTAGTTATGATCAGGGGGCTGAACTCCTTTGTATAGTAAACTGAAGGTAAACTAATTTCATTTAGTTGCTAGGAAAGGAACTCTGGTGTTGGTGATGAGTGAGCCTGCTGCAGGGCCCATCAGAATCTTGACAAGTAGATTGATCCAACAGGTGAAGGAGCAGCCCTATTCATCCCAGACTTTGGAAGCTTTTCACAGTAATTCTCTTCAGGCAGGAAGATTCACTTCCTTGTGTGTATTGGAGATTTGATCATACCGACCTCTTCAAGGATACATGGGCCAAGTTCTGAGCACCGTTGAATGTGTGCAGTCTTAAGTAAATGGCATTGTACATGTGCAACGGAATACAGATCAGCTGGGATATCGGGTCAATACCAATACTTCTGTTGATTCTCTCTTCTATCAGGGATCTCCATTCTGCAAAGTCTCTTCTGCATGGTGGTAAATCCATTTTCTTTCACATTAGATAATACTGCTGGTATATTTTAACAGACATTAAGAAGGCTTTTAATTTTAAAAATAGTGAACCATGGGGCTGATGTAGTATATTGGACACTAGCTGGCTTGTAGGAAGACTCAGCAGGGGTATCTGGAATGAACAATATCTAGAACCTATGAAGAGGCCAAGGGTAAAAATAATGCTTGGTAAATTTGGCATTGCCTTTTCTCACTTTCAGGCTGCAGAAAAGCACTCTGATGGAATGGTTTCCCTTGCCATAGCAGCACATTATTTCTTTGGGGAAGATCAAAAGTCACCTCAGCTGTATGCCTTAATGGAGAGATTTCCAAACTGGACATTTCCTTCTGGTTGGGTCTGCACCTATGAGCTCTTTGTCTTTTAGTCTTACAGCAATGCAAAGATAACAGATTAGTCTCACCGTGTCAGAAGATTCAACTCTCATTCATAATGAGTTCATTCTGGCAAGGTGCACAAGATGGTTTTTACAAATCTGTGAAAAACATTTTGGGCACAAGATTGTTTCTGTGGTAGCTTGACTGCTTAAAGGATAAGCAGAGTTCCTGTCCTCTTTCTATGGGAGTGGGTGGTCTTGCCTTGTTGGGCTGCGGGAGAAGTGCCTCCATATTTATGCAACTATAATTCAGCTATTTCTCGCACTGACGTGGCAGTTTGACTAGTGTAGATCTAACATGAAGACTGCATTTGAGGAGGTAACTTTATAGAGTAGCCCTCTGTGCACTGTAAATGAGGGTTTTTGTGAAGGAATTGCCACAGTGTTGTAAAATACTCCCCAGGTTTTAAATACATGTGGATGCTATCACCTACAAACACGTAGTCCTATCTGTCCTATTACAATAAAATAAGGTTTTGGCTAAAAGATTTTTGATCGTGTATGTGATGGAGCAGAAGCCGTTTTCTGAGTAAGTATTACTGTGACCTCTGGATGAAACCAGTTTTGAAGTAGTCACTTAAGCTATGCTGTGTCCTTGGAAAATTTCAAAGACTGGAAATTTCATGCATGGAACTTGATGATCAGTCTGTTACTTAGATCATTAACAACTTTTTTTCCCCGGTCCTCCACTGTTCTGTTTTAAAGATTTTTATTGGTCATTTCCTTTCTCTGTCCTTGTGCTAACTCTTTACCACAGTGACTTTTGAGTGGTGGAGGTTTGACCAAATCATACAGTCTTCTACTTATTTCCCTGTTGTGATCTTGCAGCCTGTTTCAAGTATCAACATGAAGACTAGACTAGTGCTTGCAAGCATGTAGCATCGTCGTGTACATCAGAGCACTGAGTCACACTCTCTGGCTTTTTTTCTTTTCTTTTTCTTTTGAATGGACATCTTGTAACTGCTTGATTACTAGTTTCTAAATTGGTGTTGTTTATAAATCTCTATTTAGCATACTGGATTATTTCTATCTGTATATTTTTGATAAGTACTTTTGTGTAGGTTTTCTTAGTTTAAGCGTAATTCATTTCATTAATACTTTGGTTCAGTGTTTAGTTTAAAAAAAAAAAAAGTGCTTTCCATAAGGATTTATGTAACTGTTGTGAAGAGAGACTTTTAAAGCACATGAAGCATCTGACATTTGTGGAGAACTGTTCTTAACTTAATCTTACAGCGTGGGATTTTCAAAAGCACATAAGTGATTTAGGAACACAGCTCCCATTTAAAGTCAACAGGACTTGTGCTCCTAAGTTAGCTATGTGTTTTGGAAAATCCCACCCCTCTAGAAAAATGCAGCCACCAAAAAAAAATTGAATCTTTGATTTTGTTTTCCTAAACTGTGTGTGTAAGGTGGGGAAACTTCTCCAAATTAATTCCAGCGGTTTGTGCTGACCATTCTCTAGCACAATGGTGTAAATTTAGTGCTTTGTTCACCTGAATAAAAATTGCCGAATTATATGCACAGGAGTATCCTTGTGCATGCACCAGTTAAAGCAAACAAGCTGTAGTGTTGTGGATATCTACACAGTATGTGAGAAATTAATGCTTAAGATGACATTCCTCATGACTTGCAGTTGGCCCTGAGGGATGATGTGAGGGATGATGGTTCTCATGACCAGGTTTATTGGCTTCTAATTTAATTTTTTTAATTGTTCAGTTAGAGTGTACTTAACCAGCATGGAACAATTCAGAATATTATGAGGATACATTTGTAGGGTGTTGCATGACTGAGATTCTCACAGACCAATTAAAATATCTAATTGTTTTGGTTTGCATATTGCATAAAGGAAACAAAACCACCAGACTAACACTGTTGGCTCAATAGCACCTGGTCTTTCATGTACAGTGCTTATCCCTATTCATTTAGAGTATTTAGCTATAAATAGGGGTGTACTATTAGCAATCCTAATAGTTTTGCAGAAATCTGAGTCTTAATAGCTTTCTTAAATGTATAGTAAGTCTCATTAAATGCACTATTTTGTACTGCACTTACACTAGAGTTGGCACAGTTAAGCCTGATGGATTAAGGCTGTACCAGAATCATTCACTATGTCTTCCCCAAAATTGGTATTTTTATTGTGCCTCGCAAAAAAACAAGTGCAAGAAGAGTCCATGGAGTGGGAAAATATCAATGTGCAGCATGTAGATAACTTCTGGAACTTCAGTGAAGCAATAACTATATTTTGTTACTGTAAGAAAAAGTAAAATGATGTTGCTAACTCAGGATCACCATTTATTAAATAGCAGAATTAAATTGTTTAGGATGTCTGGTTATTGTGAATTCCTGCCTTATTAACATGCTCATTCTGTTACTGGGAGATTGATTGTTTTTGTTTCTAGCACTGCAAGCCCAAACCTTGTACTTGAAACTTGGGGAATTACAATTACTGGTAAGACATGGCATGACCAAAGAACGTAAAAATATTCTCAGTAAAGTGTGGACATGGAATAAGAAGGTGATGTGTCTGCGTACCTGAGTAGGTGAGCCTGCGTAGTGCAGCATAGGATTGTTTAGAAGGTGTCAGGGTAACAGGCTTCTAAAAACTGTAACGGCACAAATTGCATGTAGGTAATTAGAGATGCCAGATGGCAGTGGGATTCAGATACATCGGTTATGTTGAATAAAAACTGATTAGTTGTATATATGTACCAATGCAGTTTCTTCATATGAAAAGTCTGTATGAACTGTTCTGTATTAGTTTTTTCTTTTAACCCTCTGAATACTAGAAATAATTCTGCAAGCTCTATGTGCAACTCACTCATTTCACATTATAAACAGTGCAGCCTTCAGCTAACAATTTCAGGAACTCACCTACCTTTTTTAATACTGCAGTTTTCTTGCCTTGAATTACTAATAAAGCACAGTATTGGACTTGACTGCCTTTGGGACATGCTTCATAACTAAACTGCATATGCCCAGAGGCTGTCACTCTCATGCATTGAGTTGAAAGGTAAAGGTGCACGGGGGTGGAAGCCTTTCTTTACTTTTAGTGGTGCAGTAGGCAAGTACTGGATTAACTGTTCCATTTGAGGTGGTAGAAGTTTCTAGAGGTCTAGTCTTTTAAAAATTGCTTTCATTTAGGCTAACTCTTACCACATGAGACTTTTCAGGAGTACCTGTAAGTCTTAATAATTTAAACCTTTACCAGTGGCGTGTCTATATAAATAAACTACATAAAAGTTTCAAAAAGGAAAGAAGTTAATTACCTTACAGTAGGTGTGGGTCTGTGCATTCTGTACACATGGATCCCACTCTTGTACACAGGTGATCAGAATCTTTTAACCAGCAGTGTGTTTGGGGCTGTGGATGTGCCCTGTATGCCTTCACGCCACCCCTCTTGAGAATGCAGCATCCCCATCTGCATATAGAACATCTTGAAGAACCCCAGTTACTGTCAGGTAAGTAACCATTGTTTCTTTGAGTGTGTACATGTGTATTCTGCTCTTGGTGATTACTCAGGCTTAACTCCTCTAGAACATTACTTCGCTGAGACAGGAACCTAAGACTCATATTGCTTGAGCAAACTGGGCAGCAGAGATGAAGGCTGATACCTGTGAATGGAGATCCATGCTGCTGCTCAGCATTTCCAGGTTAGGCTAGAAACAACCCCTGTGATTACATACTCTGATCTCCTGCGTTAACACAGGTTCTAGGAGTCCCAGGAATTAATTCCTGCTTCAATTCCAAAAGCTATGGTTGACTGGTTTTCAATCTGTGGTCCATGGATCCTTTGGGGTCCACACACCGTGTAAGATTTCCAAAGGGGAGACAAATGAAAAAAATCACTGGACTAGAGCATATCTTTTGACTTAAGATTACCGTGGACTCTCCCTCACGGTTTAGGCTGAAGAGCTTTAGCTTCAAGATATTGGATTATATTTCTCTGCTAAACTGACGAGCTATCAATCAAATTTGTGTTCACCATATAGGTTTTAACTTGATCAGTCTAAGCACCTTGGAGTCTTATAATGCACATGTTCAATAACTCTTGTAGCTTCCAATTTATCATCATTCCTGAATTGTGGACACTGCTGCACCAGTGCTAATGAGGTATACAAGTTTCCTACTCCTGCCTGTAGATCCAAGGATTGCATAAGATTTTTTTGGCTATGGCAGTGTTCATGTTCACCTGATTATCCACCAAACTCTTGAGTCACTGCATCCCAGGATCAAGTCCCCCATTGTGTAAGTATGAGCTTACATTTGCCCTGTAAGCTCAGTTCAAACACTTGAGATAATTGGTATCTGTCATGATTTACTATGTCAGTAATTGTTTTCTTCCAGTTCATTGATGATATGTTAAATATCAAGCCAAGAACCACTTCCTGCTGTAACTCACTAGACAAACATGTTTGAGGCTTATGCACTACTGTTGCAGCTGTGTCAGTCCCAGGCTAAGGTAGATGAGACAATATATTTTATTGGACCAACTTCTGTTGGTGAGAGGAAACCTTTACACACAACTCTTCATTAGTTTAATATATGCCATGTTCATTGGATATCCATTCTAGTTTCTTAAGCCCAGATTTGTAAAGCTATTGTGGCACGAGTCTAAATTCCATTGTCATCTGATGGAATTCAGACTGACACTTTCAAAAGCTATTAACTGATTTAGGAGCCTAAATAGCTTTAAAAATCTGGGCCTTAAAAGTGATGCAATACTCCAGCACATGCCTTAGAGAAGCCTACACATTCATTACATGTAGGCTGAGCTGGCCAGCAAATACCAACAATTTTGCACAAAATTAAGGTCTAGAAGTGGTATCTTGTATTTTGCTTTTCCCCAGCTAAATACAGTATTCTTGGTTAATGCTATAAGTTTTTAGTATTGCTTTTACTAACAGGACAGCTAACTTGCTTAATTTTTAACATTCCTGTCCGCTGGTAATTTGCTGTTTGTGTTCATTTCAGAAAACACTAGGACATTGGTTAAGGAATAAATGTACAGGTCTGTCTCATCTTACGCTGGGGTTACATTCCGTGGTCAGCGCCTAAAGCGAAAACCGCGTATAGTCAAAATTACATTGAGTGTAATGGCGGGCGGAATCGCCCGCACTACAGAAACAGTATTTAAATTGTTTTTTTTGCCGACCACATAAAGCTGAAATCGCACATGTTAAATGCGCCTAAGATGCGACAGACCTGTAGTATGAAGGGGAAAAAAAACCTGTTTGCTCTATTCCAAAAAGAGTAGTGTCTAGGTTGACGTGAGCTCACTGCAGATGACTGAACAGATATAGAAGAAATTGCCTTGCAAAGAACTACACATAAAACAGCAGTGCTAGAATGTAAATAAGGTCAAAAACTTTAAGAGGCTTAGGGCAGTGAGTTGAGGTACCCTTGGTTGAGAATCAAATAGATATTGTACTGACTTTTTGCTAGTACTTTTAAAACTAGGCAAATGAGTTGTTTAAATTGAGGGATAGCCACAGACACTGAAATTTAAGTACAGTAAATGAGAAAGTAAGCAATTTTTCAGTAATAAACTCTCATACCCCCAAATTACACCTCAGACAAAAATACAAGACAGACTGCTGAGTCACTGGCTTATGGTGAAGGAATATTTGCAGCACAAAGTTCTAATTATAGCAGTAGCTGTCATTTTCCTACAGTAGGAAGAGTCCTGCAAGCTCTCTTCAGGTGGGGGCAGATCTACCTTGACTCCTGTGATAGTCTGAACTTCTGTTCATACTTTTCCAATCCATTTGTCAGTGCAGCATTCTATTTTTCATAACTATCTATTTGTGCATGGTAAATTGTCATTTGTGTGTACTAAGTCAGACTTTTACTTGCAGCATTAAGAACCTACAATGTTTGGGTTTTAAAGGCCTGCTTTCATTTGATTTTTCTTGCCTATGGAAACTTTTGACTGGCCATCTTCACAAAATTAATTCTTTCTACACCAAGTTTAAATTAACTGTATTCTTTTAACCCAGTAATAGATTTAAAAGTCAGTTGTATTAAGCTTTTGGTGAACTGTTTCATTGTTCAAGTCCCCTAATTTGGATGGAAGAACATACTTCAGATCACTGACATTAGTATGCTTTATTTACTAAGCAGGTATCTGTCCCCCATAGCTATACTACTGTAGATTAAGTTAATCAAAACAGGATTTGAAGTTTTGCTACATGTAAGACAAATTAAAGCAAGGAATAAAATTACACCTACAGCAGACACCATTAAACTCTTTAAAACATAAATAAGCAAGTGCAACCAGCCACTTATTTCACCCTTGTGAATTTTCTTCACACTTAAGACAGGTCAGGTTTTATTTTCAGAATTTGAATGGAAATAACAGCAGTGGGAGACGATGCTGTAACTACCACATTGTAAAAATTCAATACAATGATGTTATAAAAATAAGCTAGTGGGATTTTGTATAAAATAAGCAATGTTGCATTATTTTGTTCAGATTGCACAGTACAAACAAGCTAATATCTAAATTTTAATACTGTTACAGGTATTTAATATTACATATATTGGGGACAGCAGCTAGGAAAATAAGCACCTCAAAGCAGCTATGAGACTTCCGCAGCCAGCTTTTCAGAACAGTGTCCGAAAGTTAAAATAAAATCTTATATTTAATTACAGGTATACACATTATAAAATGTTCAAAAAAAAAGTAAGTATGCACTGCTTACATATTACTAAAATTTAGTAACAGTACATAAGTGATTCTATTTACATAAAAAATCCATTCTTGTGAAAGGAATTTATACATGAAATAAATAAACGTTCAGTAATCTTAAAATTAATTGTAGGTCAGAGTGGCCAAGCGTAAAAATCAAGCCACTTTTAAAATGTTACTCTAATGATAGGGCAGAGTAAAAGTATGCCACATCCAGAAGGAAGTGCAGCTCTGCTTTAATTTTACCAGTTAGTTGTAACCATGCAAAATACACAGGTACCTTCAAATATGGTACAACCCCAAGAGCATGAACAGCACACCCTTGAGAATATTTATACAAGAATATTCACAAAAACATACACTTTACAATTCTTTAATACAAAATATTTAGTGATAGCATAATCTATTAAACACTTAGATCCCAGTTGACTCAGGCCATAACTTTCTAACTAGCTTCATCTTACAATTCATATTTTTAAGTCTGACAGGAAAAACAGGCAAGATGGGGATGATTATAAAATGGTGGAGTCATCTCTTGCTTTCTCTCATTATATAGGAGATATTCAGAAGGTTGTTCAAATTAGGTGACTCAAAGGGACCCACGAAATGGATGTTAAAATAAAATAAGCTGCATTGATGCCTATTGCTGTCCTTCTGCAATCAATATCCAGTACCAGAGAGCAAGCTCAATTTAGAGGACGACCGAGGAAGAACAAGTCTTATTCACAATAAAACCAAATCTTTTCACATAACTATTCTCTTGGTTTCAATTGTAGGCGTTTTAAAACTGTGAAAGGTTGAGCTGCTTATTTGAGGTCACCTTATATTCATCCATGGACTTGACATTCTCTATTCAATGCTTGTAGAAATCCAACATTAAAATCCAACCCCGGGAAGCATGTCTGAAAACTGGTTTGCTTCCTTACAATCCTGATAATTTGTGTACTTATCTGCCAGCTGTGCTATCATTAATAACTAAAATCATGTTAGGATACAGTGCAGTCATAACTGCCTTCCTGGAGAGGATCCTCCTCCTCTGCCCCAGACATGTCCTCTTCATGTCGACTCACACTGCTACTTCCACTATCACTCTGAGGGCTAGTGCTATGGCAGGTCAAACTCCGGCTTTCCTCTGCCCTTGGGCTGGCTTGTTCAGTAACCTTACAAGGGTTCACTGGTTGAAAAGCTTCAGGCTGCACTTGCTCTTCTGATATCTCACTTAGTTTCTGGAGCTGTGGCTTGATGACATTTAAAAATGGCTTGTACCCAGGGCTAAAGAACAAAGAAGGAAGAGGTAACTATGCAGTGAACTAAAAATAGCACTTCATTCACATTCTGCCCTCTAGGCTTCAGCAGTAAACATTACTGTAGACCCACCTATTAGAGCTCTTGCATAAAGCACATGGGGTCAAGCTGCTACTGTCAAACAGTGACCGCAATTCAAATAGAGACCATTGTTTCAGGGGACTATGCATTATAACAGACTGTTACAGAGCTGTCTTCCCTGTGGATTTCTATAGGGAAGTTGCTAAGGAAAAATCTATTCTGAGTGACTAAACTCTTACTGAAGTCAATGTAAATGGAGACCCAAGTAGCAGAACATTGTCAAAATACCAAATTACAGATTGTAAGAGGAGGGTCCCTTCATTTATTCAAAAGAATTTTAAAACTTATAAAGTAATAGTGGAAAACATAGCACTGTGTTCTGTAATTAGTAAAAATGTAAAGTGATATATTTTCAATGCAACTAGAAACCTAAGTAATCAGGCTTTTTGGTGCCACTGCAATATACTCAGATAGGATCAAGGCCCCGTTGTTCCAGGTCTTGTACAAACACACAGGAAGAAAAGGGATTGCTATGTGGAAAAACCTTACACTAATAAATATAAACCCCAAGTTGAATTACGTACAAATTCTGTATTCAGCCATCTATCAAAACTAATCTGCTGCAATGACACTTACCAATCTGTGGAAGCCCATCTGTCTACAGCATGTAGCCCAGTCTTGATATTCTGCCAGATCTCTCCATCAGCATCAGAGGACTGCAGTATGATTAAAACCTGGTTGATTATTGAAGATTCTCTGAGAATAAGGCCTATGATAATGCACCAGTCCAGACATCCTGCTTCCATGAAGATGTGTAGCAAATACCTATAAGAACAAAACAGTTGATGCAGTGGCACGCTTTTCCCCCTCCCAAGGACAAAATTCAAACAACACGAGATCACACACATGCTAAAAGAAAGAGTGAACATATTTTAGTCTCAATTCATCTTATGATGATGTAACTTACCGTAGTTGGACCTGTGACTTGTGTGGCCCTTTACTAGCCAATTCCAGAGAGATATGTTCCAGCTCTGACTGTGTTAAACTTAGAGTGGAGATGTTTTCATCCACCATGGTCCAGTCACCATCCACAATAGAACTTGTTTCTGTCAGGTCTGTTGCTGAACCAATGCTGCATTCATCACCTACCAAAATATATTCAACAGGATATTTAGAAAGCCATCTATTAATTTATCAGGTGCCAATGTTTTCTTTTGCACTGCTTCCTCCAGAAACTGACTGGGCTCATTTAATAGTTAAACATTTACATACCAACGTAACTAGCTTTGGGATTCAGTAAGGGTGTTATTGGGTACTGAACAGCTAGTAGTTAGCCAGGAGCAATCTGAATGTAGGTATATTGTCCTCCTAAGGCTTTAAAGGTCTTGTTGGTGCATTGGATTAATATATACTTAAAGATAGACTTGCTTTTCTTGGTGCAAGCTGTTTTTTCAGTAGCAATTCTTGTTTGTACCAGGTAAAGATAATCCTGCAGGATAAACTGGGTAGGAAGAGTAATATGTATACAACAGGTCCCCTAGGCACTCCTACAGATCATTTGAAAAATAGTGAAGTACACCGCTACCTCGATATAACACGACCCGATATAACACAAATTCGGATATAACACAGTAAAGCAGTGCTCCGGGGAGGGCGGGGCAGGGCTGCGCACTCCGGTGGATCAAAGCAAGTTCGATATAACGCGGTTTCACCTATAACGCGGTAAGATTATTTGGCTCCCGAGGACAGCGTTATATCGAGGTAGAGGTGTACTGTTGAGCTCTTGGACAGATGTAGAAATCTCCCAAACACTATTAGTAATCAAAATTACTATGGTGAACATCTTAATTGATCCTAAAACGAAAGAGTCAGTGGAAATAGGTTACAAGGCTGTTCTTAGCATGTGCGCAATGTGCCCCAGGTGGCACATGACCAAGGTTCATCGCCAAATTTGGTCTGCTGGTTGGATCATTAGCTTCCCTGAGCATGACATGAATGCTGATTCATGCCCCCAGTTAAAAGTTATTTCCAACAGTCTTATGTGCCTTTGATTCCTGTTCATCTTAATACTGTCAGTTTTAGAGCATAAAGTGAGTGAAATGGTCATGAAGGATACAAATAAGTCTGAAGAGCAGGAGTGGATTGGGAAGTGTGAAACTGATTTAAAATTGACTAGTCTTTTTCCAAATGAAGATACAGAAAGGAAACAGTCAAATTTTGTTATTAAAATCATCAGTTTTAACAGTTTCATTTGCTACCAACACAGGTAAGGACCTTTTCTAAAAAAAAAATAAAAAACAAAAAAACCCCAACAACCCACACATGAATTTTTACTTTCAATTCCTTTTAAATACAGCTGTCACTTGCATGGTCGTAGTCTTCAATTTTGACTCAGCCACAAAGTTGTCAATGAACTTTTAAACATTTTTAGTATACTTTTCCACTGACTGAGCCAATCTTTTCTGCATTACGGTATCACCAGATAACAGGACAGCACCATACAGCAGTGATGTGCATTCATGAGAAAGAAAATTGCATCTAGGTATTCATCCTGAGGGTGATGCAGAAAAGGATGTGTGTGAGAGAGAATGAGAAATAACCTACCTTTGTTTAATAAAGGAGAGAGGAATGCATCTTGCATGTGAGGTCCATGGGATGAAACTGTGTCCATTTCTCTCTGGGAGGAATTGATGGTGCTAAGCCAGCTGTGACTCTGAGGTGCACTTGAGACCCCCGTGTCCATTTCCACATTTAAAAAGCTGTCTGCAGACTGGGACTTGAGCAGCTGCTCTCCAACAGCTAGAAATAAGGAGGCATTTATCAAAAACTGACCTACAATACAAGTAGCCATTTTTTATATCTCTCTCAAACAACTTTTTACAGTTATATCCAAGTCAAAATTCAAGTAATTAAGTTGCTGACAAACGAACAAATGCAAGGGAATGCAGATCTTTTGGCTATTGCAAGACCCTTTGATCAGCCTCAGTGTACCTAGACACTGGCACATAGTGAAAGTGCCATCTAATACGTTGCTGGCATAGCTGAGCTACCAGGTAAACTCACTTTTTTGCAGTCTTGAGACAAAGAAACTCAGTCTAGCTTATAGAATTAAAAGATTCTTTAAGATTGCAGTGAGATCCATGTGGTAGTCTCACAAAATATATTGAAAGATGTAACAACAACATTGTAATACAGGTTTGAAAACTGCAGCACATTCTCACAATTTTAACTCTTCCATCTCATTGCTAGCAAATTTCATCAGGTCACATGAAAAACAAGGTGTATCTTTAAAAATCAGATAACGCTGATCAAATACCCATCTAAAACCACATAATGTACTGATTTTAGTCACTTTCTTTGGCTGAAATTATATAAAAAGTTGTGTCCAGACTGACCTGTAACAGAGATCTAGTTCTGATTTAATACAGCTAAAATATAACTTCTGAGAGAAAACAGGAAATCTCAATAGAAGCTACAGCTACAACATAACATTACTACGAAGACATGATGTCTATGCTAAACAGAACCCCTTCAAAACCATGCAAAGTAAGGAACTGTGCAGGTGATAAACCTCAACCTGTTCTTTGCTTGGCTGAACTGAGATACGAGAGATTCAAACTGATGGAGGCAGGACTGCAGGAAAGAAACCTAGTCCACCAAAATAACTCGGATGGTACAGCACCTGTCTTGTACTTTCCATTCTTGAAAGGTGAATTAACAGAGCAAGCTGGTATGACTGGAAATGGCCAGAGAAAATCCTTGTGTAGTCTCTTCAAGGCAATCACAAAATCCTCCACACGGGCAGCTCGGGCTCGCTCCTTACACAGCCAGCCAATCAGCTCAAAGCCTAGTTGCGCAGCAAAGCATCCAAGGTCTTTAAGCCTGATTTCCTCCAGCAAGCGTCGAGCATGACGCCAGAGCATCATATCAATGTACATGTTCTCAGCACAGTCACTGTCTTTACTCCACCTGTGGACCAACATAAGAGAAGAGGTGATATTAAGACTGTAGCTTAAAAGTCACTTATAGATCACCTGAAGCACAGATATATGAAATTACCCAGTTGAGTAACAATTTAATGTTGAAAACCACTTGCACATTGATAAGAGAGACTACGCATTACCTGGGGTTCCTTTACCCAAGAGCCTCCACTATCACAATGAGCTATGTGACAATAGGAATGTGGTAGATAGAAACTAGATAGGCAGCACCAGTTGCAGGGGCTGGCTTAAAGTCTTAGCAGTGAAGGCAGAGCTACATGTCACTAGGGAAACAAGGAGCAGCCCCCCTTCCAAAGTGGCCTCTCAGAGAAAGCAAACTCCAGAAGACTGTGGCACTAGCAGTTTCTCTCACAGACAAGCACTCCTGCCACTCTCTAAGACCTCAGCTGGGGCTCCTCTGTTAAGCAGGGGGGATGAGTCCCACCCCTCTGCATCACCCCACTGTGAAAGTAGAATGAATTATATTGTAAAAATAGAATGGATTAAAGAAATGCTGTATGTTCCTTTAAGCAGGAATGAGAAATGTTGAAATATAGTTGTCAGGAAGAGAAACATTAAGATATAGAACAATGAGTCGCACCTAAGCTAATGGTGGGACATTAGCAGAAGATTGCTAAGAGTTAATAAGGAAATAAGATGTGTGTCTGGCCCCAGGAAAACTTATCAGCTTTGCTTCCTTTGTTTTCTTAAGTTCACCCCCCCTTTTTATCTGTATAAATAAGACAGTCTGAGTCTCATATGGTACTCACATTATCTGAATGTATCAGCACAGCGCTGCGCTAATAAAACAGAGTGGTCTATAACTAAAAACTGTGAGTCTTGATTCTAACTTTGACAATTTGGAGGTTCCACCGAGATGGCAACCATCTTCACTGGGGCCGTGTGATTCCTGACCGTTTTTGTAGGACGACCATGGCAGCCAGCACCTGGGCATTTGGCCCAAGCGGTCCTCCTCCTGAACGGAAGGGCGCACGACCACAGTGAGGTCTACGCCATCGAACTTGTTGGTTCCCACTCTGTTCTGGTAGGGATCCCGGGATCTGACATCAGGAATCTGGTCAGGTAATTATTTCTGTGTTTTGTCCGGACTGAGGACTGTCTTGTCTCTGTGTCTATCTGTCCTCCTGTGGAGTGTTTGAGTCTGGGTGCCGTCTCCGTCCGGGGATCGGCCGACCAAGGGGTTCCTGTCCCCGCGGTCTGAGTGAGTGAAATCTGCACAATTGCAGCCGCACCGCACCTTGGGTGAAACCCTTGGTGTGAAAGCAAGGGCGACTGAGGCAGTAGCCTGTGGGCTCCTTTTGTGTGTTGCACCGGGCATCGCTCTGACGAACCCGAATTTCCTTCTTGTGTGATTGGTGTGTGTAAAGTCCTCCTGTATGGGTAACCAGACGTCTAAGTCGGGACAGTTCCCTAAAGGAACGCCGGCTCATTTTATGTATTTTAGGAAGGGTCCGGACTCCTGTAAATTTCTGGAAAAATGGTCTAGGCTAACTCAGGGAGATCCCAAAACTCAGTGGCCACTGTTAGGATCTTGGGACAAAGACCGAGTGGACGTCTTAAAAGACAAACTCGGCCAACCTAAAACTAAATTGGCCAGAGGAGAGGTTGATTGTTTCATGCAGTGGTGGGAAGAGGCAAATCGTAGGTGGACAGAATCGAAACTCGCCTCTCTCAAAGATTCAAATGATAAGTTAAAAGCTTTATTGGAAACCTCCTCTCCCACCACCAGACCGAGCGCTCCCCTTTACCCCGTTCTCCGAGCAGATCCCCCTTCATACTCCTGTCTCTCTGTGAAGAAAAAAAAAAAAAAAAAAAAAAAGATGAAGAAAACTCCTTGTTAGATTCTGGGGACGATGATGAGGAAGACGCATTAATTGGCTTGGCAGCCTTGCGTCGGATCAATAGACGGTCACCAGATTCCCCAGCTAAGGAACAATTTCCAGAGATCTCTGGTTCAGACCCATCCGGATCGTCCGATACCGCCCAGGCCTATTCCTCCGGTACCGCTCAGGCCGGTAAAGAAAAGCCCTTTATTCCCCCGAAGCCCTCCAGTCTGCCTGACTCCTCTGCTTTGTCTTATACATGCAAAGATAGCCTGGATAAGGATTGGGCCCGTTGCTTGCGCTCTAGCTCTAAAACTGTCCAGGCTATCCTTAGCTTTCCCCGACCCCGCTCCCCACGCCAGGTCCGAAAGTTTTGGGGCATGGCTGGATTTTGCAGGCAATGGATTCCCCAATATGCCTCCCTTGCAAAACCTCTCCAGGAACTCACTCGAGTCTCTGTGCCTGACCCCATGCTGTGGCCCCCTGAAGCCGACTCTGCCTTTGTTTCCCTCAAACAGGGTTTGGCTTCTGCCCCCGCTTTAGGGCTGCCTGACTATTCTAAGCCTTTTACGCTTTTCTGCCACGAACAATCTGGGTGTGCACTTGGAGTTCTCACTCAGGTGCACGGAGACAAGAACCGCCCAGTGGCTTATTTCTCTGCCACTTTGGACCCTGTGGCCCGAGGCTTGCCCCCCTGCCTGCGTGCTGTGGCTGCCGCAGCTGTTACAACGTAACACAGGCCACCTCTCCTCCGCTCGCCTTACCAGATATGAACTTTTACTGCTGTCAGCTTCGTATATTACCGTGAAGCGTTGTTCTCAGTTAAACCCTGCCACTCTCCTTCCCTTGTCTAATGACGGTGATCCCCACGACTGCCTTGCAACTGTCTCTGCTGTCACCGTCCCGCGCCCTGACCTCTCTGATGCCCCTCTCCCTAACTCTGACCTTGTTTTGTTTACTGATGGTTCCTGTTTTCGAGACAACCAAGGTCATCTCCTTGCAGGATACGCTGTAGTGTCACTCTCTGAAACCCTAGAAGCTGCGCCTTTACCTTCTGTAACCTCAGCGCAAGTTGCCGAATTAGTTGCCCTCACCCGTGCCTGCTTTTTGGCGGAGGGACGCTCCGCCACCATTTACACTGACTCCCGCTATGCTTTTGGGGTTGTACATGACTTTGGCACCCTCTGGCAAGCTCGGGGTTTCCTTACCTCCGCCGGTACCCCTATTAAGAATGGCCCCTACATCGCCGCTCTCCTGTATGCAGTTTTACTTCCGTCTGCCCTAGCTATTGTTAAGTGCCCTGGCCACTCGATGGCAGATACTGATGTTGCTAAGGGTAACGCATTTGCTGACGCCTCTGCTAAACATGCTGCTGCCATAGAACCTTCCCCAGATGCATTTTTGGGTTCCCTTTATGTTTCTATACCACCGCCGTCCCTCACTAACCTCACCCTGCTCCAAGACTCTGCCCCAGAAGCCGAGAAAGACTCCTGGGTTGCCCAAGGTTGCTCTCTACATCCTGATTCCCTTTGGCGTTCGCCTACTGGCGCCTTTGTGGCCCCCTTTTCACTCTACCCGTCTCTGGCCGACCTGCTACACGGTGTTTCGCATGTCGGAAAGGAGGGGATGGTCTCTGCTGTAACTAAGGCAGGATGGTGGGCCCCCCATTTCAGCTCTTTTGCAGCCCGCCACTGTGCCACCTGTACCACTTGCCAAAGCCATAATATTGGTAAATCTGTAAAAGTGGCTCAGGGATTCCGGGGCCTGCCCCAAGCACCATTCTTGCATTGGCAACTTGATTTTGTACAAATGCCTAAGTGTCAACGATATGAATTTATTTTGGTTATGGTATGTTTATTTTCTGGTTGGATTGAAGCCTTTCCTTGTTGCAAGGCTGACTCACTGTCTGTTGCCAAATGTTTGTTAAATCATATTATGCCTGCCAAGGGAATTCCTGCCACTCTGTCCAGTGACCGGGGTACACATTTTACCGGACAAATCGTTCAACACCTGGATCGTATATTACATATCACACACCTGCTGCACTGTCCCTACCACCCACAAAGTGCAGGTGCTGTGGAAAGGAGAAATGGTGTACTTAAGATTAAGCTTGCTAAGATTTGTGACTCCACAGGGTTAAGCTGGCCAGCAGCTTTACCACTAGCCCTTATGGAAATGCGATCCACTCCATCCCAAAGGCATAAATTGAGTCCTTTTGAAATTGTTATGGGACGCCCTATGCGAGCTATGGCTACCATTACTCCAGTCCCAGACTTGAACTTGACTCACAGTACGCTCCTTCAATATTGCAAGGGATTAATGCAAGCCGTAAGTCACTTCCATTCACAGGTTCGAGCCGCCTGGCCGACGGAACCCACCTCTGACGCTTGCCACGACCTCGAGTCAGGTGATTGGGTCTACGTGCGGCACCATCATCGAAAACACGCCTTGGAACCCCGGTGGAAGGGTCCTCATCAGGTACTGCTTACTACCCAGACAGCTGTTAAACTATCTGGCATCGCAGCGTGGATACATGCTTCGCAGTGTAAGAAGA
>QXTE01000004.1:8645431-8709913 GCA_003942145.1 Platysternon megacephalum
TGTGAAAGTAGAATGAATTATATTGTAAAAATAGAATGGATTAAAGAAATGCTGTATGTTCCTTTAAGCAGGAATGAGAAATGTTGAAATATAGTTGTCAGGAAGAGAAACATTAAGATATAGAACAATGAGTCGCACCTAAGCTAATGGTGGGACATTAGCAGAAGATTGCTAAGAGTTAATAAGGAAATAAGATGTGTGTCTGGCCCCAGGAAAACTTATCAGCTTTGCTTCCTTTGTTTTCTTGTTAAGTTTACCCCCCCTTTTTATCTGTATAAATAAGACAGTCTGAGTCTTATATGGTACTCACATTATCTGAATGTATCAGCACAGCGCTGCGCTAATAAAACAGAGTGGTCTATAACTAAAAACTGTGAGTCTTGATTCTAACTTTGACACCACTGAGCCCGAACCAGACCCCCACCCCACCCAGCTCCACACTCCCAGCACCCAAACCCCCCACTAACCCCACACACCCCCTGCTGAGCCCTAACCATCTTCACGTGGACCCCCTGCAGAGTCCCATTGCCCTGCACCTGGAAACTCCTCCCCCCCCATAAGCCCCTCTGCATCCAGATGCCTCACAGAGCTTCCAACACCAAAACTACCACACACAGAACCCTCTTGCCCCACACCTGGATCCTGCTAGCCTAAGCCTGCCTGCCCACACCTGGTGTGCCTGGCACAGAGGGGCAGAGCCTTGGGGTGTTTCTGGGGCCAGCCCAGCCCTTGCGCTGGGTCAGGTGCAGCCTCACCTCTGAGTCCCTGTCCTTGGGTGGGGTACTATAGGGTGATCTCCCATCTCAATGCAGCCAGTGACCTGTGCTCCCCACTGCCCTGCTGGAGCCTCCACATTTATTTATTGAGAAATTAAAATGTGCAGGATTTTTAGGCTCAGAATTCCCTCAGGAGTAGCAATGTCACCGTGCTGTGGCACCAGGCGTCAATTCAGGACAGCTAGCTTTCAGCAAATGACTCTTCAGGAGATGGATATGCATGAAAAATCATGGTAGTCTTGCAAGTTTTGTGAGAGGTGAGCTTTTCCATGGGTCAATGTTTCATACAGGTACCGAGTGTCTAACATGAACTTTAAATACTGATCCAGGAAGTGGACTTAGTGCTGGTGGTGGAATAGTAGCAATCTTCAAACAGGAGAGGCCTGTGAAGTCCAAGAACCCACTGAAGAAGATAACAGGAAATGTGCTTCATATTACTGTCAAAGCACAGATATCTACCCTGTTCCTTCCTACACCAAGCACCATATCTGAGTGGGAGGGGGACACTGCCTTTAAAAACAAAATGTACAGTACTCTGGAACACAAATGTCTTACTGGATCAGACCAGGGGTCCATCTAGTCCAGTACTTGGTCTTTAACAATGGCCAATACCAGCTCCTTTACAGAAAGGAAGGAAAAAGAAGGAAAATAGGATAGCCTGCTCCCAATAAAGTTTGTCCTAACTTCCAAGAGTTAGAGATCTGAGTAAACTCTGAAGCTTAATGTTTTTATCCCTTTATGGGGTTGAAAGAGGTTGAACACTATGTAATTTTCAAAATAAAAATACCACAAGAAAAACAATCATCAAAACTGATACTTCGGAGAAACATTTAGATAGAATTATTAATTGCATCTCATATGACTAGACCAGCAAAACCTACTTCTGGCAGATTAACACCAGATTCAGAGAAAGCTGGTCCATTCCACGTAAGAAGTTTTTAGCGCTCCTTGAGAAAGGTTGATTTCTTCAAGTAGGAGGCCTGGTCTACACCGGGAGGGAG
This sequence comes from Platysternon megacephalum, assembly GCA_003942145.1. Taxonomy (NCBI): domain Eukaryota; kingdom Metazoa; phylum Chordata; order Testudines; family Platysternidae; genus Platysternon; species Platysternon megacephalum. The sequence goes on from QXTE01000004.1 coordinate 8,647,209, forward strand.
GCTGGGGGGGATTGATCTAAGTTACGCAACTTCAGTTACGTGAATAGCATAGCTGAAGTCGACGTACTTAGACCTACTCACCGCGGTGTCTTCACTGCAGTGAGTCAACTGCTGCCGCTCCCCCGTCGACTCTGCCTGCGCCTCTCGCAGTGGTGGAGTACAGGAGTCGACGGGAGAACGCTTGGGGGTTGATTTATCGCATCTAGACTAGAAGCGATAAATTGACCCCCGCTGGATCGATCGCTGCCTGCCAATCCGGCGGATAGTGTAGAAATACCCGGAGTCTTTTACAAGAATCTTTGATCTGGCAGCTTAGGGAAAAAGATGTTTCCCTGGACAGAATCCTCCCACCATGAAGATGACAACTGCACACAGTGAAAAATTCCACCTGCTCAGAAGCACAAAGATTTAGGAAATCAATGCTTATGGCTAAAAATTCTATAGGGAATTTCTGTGCTTGGGCTGGTAGGAACTCTTAATACCAAAGTCATAAATCTAACAACTTCAATCCAACTATTAGAAATGTCTTAATTTTAAATGATACAAAAAAAGAAAAAGAAAGTTTTAAAATAGCTTAAGATTGGAGAAAATTCTCCAAAGAACATAACTGAACTCAGCTTGTAGGACATCAATCTGACTTCACTGTAACTAAAATTGATTTGAACTGCATACTTTCACCGGTAATTGCCGAAATTATTGTTCATATCTGTCTGTGTAGTGCTAAGCTCACTTAACTTGCCTTACTATCTGTTGTATTGCTTAAAAGGACTAAACTTGAAACCTTTAGTTTGATGAGTATAACACTAAATTTCAGCATTCGCATAGCACTTTTGTAGCTGGCATTGCAAGATATTTACGTGCCAGATATGCTAAACTTCGGCTACCATTATGTAAAAAAAAAAAAAAAAAAAACTGCATTCAAAAATAAAAACAATGTAAAACAATATAAAAGACTACAAGTCCACTCAGTCCTATTTCTTGTTCAGTCAATCGCTCAGACAAACAAGTTTTGTTTACATTTGCAGGAGATAAGCCGCCTGCTTCTTGTTCACAATGTCACCTGAAAGTGAGAACAGGTGTTCTTGTGGCACCATTGTAGCTGGTGTCGCAAGATATTTACATTTCCAATGCGCTAAAGATTCATACGTCCCTTCATGCTTCCAATCACCATTCCAGAGGATACGTGTCCATGCTGATGACAGGTTCTGCTCGATAACAATCCAAAGTAGTGCATATTCCTTTTCATAATTTGTCAGATGCCACCAGCAGAAGGCTGTTTTTCATTTTTGGTGGTTCGAGTTCTATAGTTTCTGCATCAGAGTATTGCTCTTTTAAGACTTTTCAAAGCATGCTCCACACCTCGTCCCTCTCAGATTTTGGAAGGCACTTCAGATTCTTAAACCTTGTGTCCAGTGCTGTAGCTACCTTTAGAAATCTCACATTGGTACCTTCTTTGCGTTTTGTCAAATCAGCAGCGAAAGTGTTCTTAAAATGAACGTGCTGAGTCATCATCTGAGACTACTATAACATGAAATATAGGGCAGCATGCGGATAAAACTGAGCCAGAGACATGCAATTCTCCCCCAAGGAGCTCAGTCACCTGGGAGAAATATTTCTTCTGCAGTATTAGGTGAAATGCTCTATTACAGTTAATGGACATGTGAGTGTTCACTGTATTCTGCTCCATAAGAACCTCCAGGGGTCTGTGGAATCTCTCAGCACACAGACCACCACTAAGGTTGCTGTCAGGGCCAAATTAAGACAATCTAGGGTCCTGGGCACCCCCCACATAACATCTCCCCCCCCCATGCTGTGGCCCAGACCCTTTCAGGACTAACAACAGGTTTCACATTTAAGATGAATGGCCCAGCTCACACATCCCAGAGGTACTGTTTCAGGCAGGCGTCAGTTATACTTGGTTCACACTTTTCAACTTGTCTTTGCATCCATAAAGGCTAGCATCTGGAAACAGAAATCCGGATCTCACATGACTCCATGAGTGCCCATGCCTTAATATAGCCCCATTGTATAATTTGTTACAATGTAAGTAGTTTGGATGAGTGGGGCAGGGACTATTCTCTGTACAGTGGCCCAGCATGGTAGGGATCAATCATGAATTGTACTATGATACAAATGTTACCTTTTCCCAGATGGACCAGAAGGCATGCTCAGTGTTTTCTGTAGATTAAATTTGTTAGCAGGAAGATTCTCTGCTGATTGGGATAAACTAATGCTGCGATGTCTGAAGAACTCAAAGCCACCAGTTGAGCTGGGTTCCTACAACAAAGAAGCATATGACCATCTAAAGTAAAAACATGTTACATCCTGGGTATACATGAGATTCATTATGTTTCGTGACTGATATACAAGATTTATGATTTTCTTAACAAACCTGAGTTGTGGGCGTAGGTGGCGGAGTCTCTGATTCACCAGATCCAATGGCTTTAAGAAATCTGATCATGTGACGACAAAGGTCCCACTTCCCCTGCTCCAGGGCAGTGTTGAACAGAAGAGTGGCATGCTGCCTACTAACTGCTGGAACCTCCATGTTCTACAAGTAACAATGCACAATATAAAAATAATTTGCTTCTGAAACCCAGCAATACTCTTGGAAAAAGTCAAGCCCCAACCCCAGCAGTATGCTCAAAAATGAGAGCTGTAGGTAAAGGCATATTTCACAGTTTTCCATTTTGTTAAGTGCCATTTTAGGGACCTATTCATATTTAATTTGATCCCTAAACAGATATAATTGAGGTGAGTTGCCCACCAAAAGAAGTGTTATATTTATTTTTAAAAAAAAGTTATGCCAAACATGCAATAAATGGTTTAAATAAAACAAAAAAAATGGGGACTAAATGGTCACTTCTTTTTTGTAATCAAGTAGCAGGATACTATTACCTGTAGGATAATAAGGTAAGAGGCAGCTGTGTCTAAGTCCTGGGCCATTAAGCACTCCTCAAATAAGTCTTTTGGGTTTCCAACAGCAGCAAAAAGGTAATTCCACAGGGCATATTCCGTCTTCCTAGCACAATGAACAACTGTCTGCAGGAAAAGGGGGAACTCTGTAATGAACTTAGCCACAGTGGGAAGCAGAGGGTCGGGAATGGGCTCCCGCGAGGTAGCTTCTTCTTCCAGCACTTCATGAAGCATCAGTTCTAGCACATGAGGAAAGTAAGGTAATGTGGCACAGGAGTGGGCCAAAAGCAAGGCTTGCTCTCCTAGGTTCCTCACCAAAAGCTGGCGCAAAATGTGATGGAGGTAGATCTGAGAGGTTCTCTCAACAATACAGAAAGGAAAGAGGACCTCCAAATGTTGTCTAGCACTGCTGTGAGTGTATAAACAGTCATAGAGTACAGTGTCATTGACAGCACCAAGAACCAAGGCATCTTCAAACAGAACAGCCAAGGGGTATATGTTGATGTGGAAAGGCAGCATGATCCGTCTTGACAAAAAGGAATGTGGTTTGCGGTGATCCCTGGGAAACAAAGGAAGCCAGACTTTCATACCTGACCCACCACAGCTGAGCCAGAGTGCCTCCAGTAAGTGGCGCTTTTGTTTGTTTGCCCTACAGGTAGTCCAAACATTTTCAACCGACTGGGCTAGCACAACTGGAGCACAAAAAGGCAGCTAGGGAAGAAAGAAAAGAAAAAAAGATCTTAAGACCCTTTTAATTTATGCCTCATCTCACTAGTATCCTTCCTTCAGCTGAAAGGGGTGACAGCACATTTCACTTCCATTTAATAGATTTGTCGGTGAGGGGAGTCTATGATAGAAATTCACTATTGTAGAGAATTATGTATTTTTATTAGGCATTTCTAAAACTCTAGTCAGTGCAAGTACTCAAGAAAGCAATTCAACCTGCGTTTCCACGCCCACAAACCTAAAACTGGCAAAGTACTGTATACCATGGATATTTATCAAATACTGCCCACATCCATTTTAAAGGTTTTTCCACAAATACAGCTTGTTGTCACCATGGGGTCGTTACTTTTCTAAAAGTGAGGACTGATAAGAAGTGCAATTCCTATGCAACTTAGTCTAGCTGCATTTTGGGCACCCAGAAAGCCCCAGTATTAACCCACCAAGAGGGATCTCTTTCATTCCTCACCTACCAGCTGATGCCACTGACAATTTCAGTCATAAGGCTGTCAAATTGCCTATTTTTAGCACAGAGTGTAGGCTAGAGCTGGTGGGTTACTGTAAAAATAATGTTTGCAAGCATTCACTTGAATCCAACCATGCTCACGCTCACACCTCTCTCTGCAATTTCTGAAGATTCACACAGATCATTAGTATGAATGATTGTGAAATTGTTGCTCTTCATATGACTATCTACACATTGTCATAAGAACAAGGATAGTCATACATTAAAGAGTTTGTTCATTAATTTCTCTGTTATCTCTTAAGAAGTTGGTCAAAAATGCCAGTATGTGCCTGAAGGGGACGACAAACCACAAGTATTCAAAGTGAACAGTTTAGGAATAGCCCACAGGTCGAAATTTGTTTGCCCAAGCTTCGTACAGCACCTATCACAGTGGGATCCTGATCCATGATTGGGACCCCTATGTTACAGCAATACAAGGAGTAAATAATCTGATTGTCACAGATACTTGCAGAAATAAAAACTGGCTTGTGAATGATTCGTGAACAGAAAAGAGGGCTGCATTTGTCAGGTAATTTATTCACAACAAATAATTCAACGAGTTTTAGCACAGGCATTGAAGTGTAGCTACACACTTGTTTCTAGGCCGAGATCAATCACCTTCACAACTTGCTGAGTCCTCAGAACCTTTGAAAAGTCTTGAAACAAATCCCAAATATGTTTACTCACAAGTTTCCTTTGGTTAGGACTGCTGTCCTTCTCTCGTATCTGGGGGCCAGACCGATCCCTTTGTACCATGATAAGTTGTCCTGCTAAGTTTAACATAATGCTTTCTGCTTCACAGGCCTGTGGGAAAAAAAGTGTAAATTACTTATCTCTAAACTTTTCTGAATCCATCATTTTTGCTTTGATATTTACAGTATAGTCTCTGCATAAACTCACAGCCAAAACTCAAATTCAGAACACTGGCATTCCCACTAAGCACATCTTTATAGGACGCTTGTAAATACTAGCTTATGAACTCTGGATACAATTCTTTCTACCTATCTTCCAAACCAGCTTGCATATAAAGGAGGACAGATGCAAATACTCAAGGCTTTGATTTGTTTCTTAGGGAGGGACCTACCCCGTATGCTCCCTAAAAGCTTTGATTGCCTAGGAGTAAAGCAGGTAAACTTGAGATATGTCGGAGGGAGGTGCTGGCCTTTCCCTGCTCTTCATTTTAATCAAACAGTTTAATTGTAAGCAGAGGTTTCAGTGTGCAACTTTCCTCAAAAAGGCTCTAAGGGTATGTCTACATTACAATTTAACACTTGTGGTTGGCCCACATCAGCTGACTTGGGCTTGGGCTGTGCCACTGTAAAATAGTGGTGCAGACGTTTGGTCTCAGGCTAGAGCCTGGGCTCTGGGACTCTCCCCCATCATGGGGTCCCAGAGCTCAGGCTTCAGCACTAGCCCAAACATCTACACTGCAATTTTACAGCCCAATAGCCTCGCCTGAGCCCCACAAGCCCAAGTCAGCTGATGAGGGCCAGCCAGAGGTGTGTAATTGCAGTTCAGACATACTCTAAAATTGCATTGCATAATGCCATGGTTTTTAAAATGGTGTTTAACAGGAACAGCTCTTTTACCAGAGCTAGTACGTAATGCACTCCCACAGACCTCTACGCAAATCTCAGTTAAAGGGTTGACTTGAGGCTGGTTACTGTATCTACCTCAGCTATGGCTAAATAAGCTCCTAGCAGCTCACTGCCAGTTCACCTAGGGAACAACAGCACACAAGGACAGCCATTTTCAACACTTAACTTTTGAAGGAGAGAATACAATGCTGTGGTTGTAGAGTATTTCATATTCCAAAAAGGAAAAAACCCAAAAGAACGTAAATATATATAATTATATGTACACAATGTTAGTTCATTTATTTTACCCAGATACATGCACCCCAATCATCTAAGTGTCCTTTGTGTCCCTTGATTTTAAATCTGCTTATTTTAGTTAGCATTGCTGCCGGTCTGTGCAAGTGCCATGTGGTGGAATTGGTTACGCCAGGGTCAAGCCTTCCTAATACACAGAGGCAAGCCTCTTAAAGAGCCAATTTAGCATACGAAGCAATCAGAAGAAACAAGCAGGGCTGGGCACTTATGGAAGGAAACATTTAAATGGTTCTACTGTAAAAGTGACTGCAAAAATGCCACCTTGTTCAACAGAACTACTCCGTGTCTATTCGTAGTTTTGCCTCAACTTTAATTGTAAAGTAAGCTTTTTCTACTTCTGTTCTGTTGACATTGCAGAGTCAACTCTGCTACAGGAGAGGAAGATGGATTCCATTTTGGCTCAGGCATCATCAATAGAACCGTTGATCAAGATTGATCGCAGGGACTTTATTGTTAATGCTAGGGCCAGAAAGAACCCAGCTTAACTTTTATATTCAAGGTTGACTCGCAGAGATGACAATTAGAGTAAACATCTTTTTACTTATAAACTCAACAAATTTGGTATGGAGTTTCTTGACAGAAAAGAAATCAGGGAACCCAACCTGTAGTGTACATTTTCCCCTCCCAAATAGAAGTGCACTTAAAAACCTTAAACGTTTAATACTACACTGATACTTGGATCTCTGAAAAATATTTATTTTGTTTTACATTTAAATCAACTGCCTGACATGCTTACATACTATCATGTATATAAAGCCCACATCCAGTTTTTCATATCAGACTAGAAGGACCCGAATAGTAGATTCTCAGCATCTGAGATGGAAGACAATGAATTTGATCCTTTGCTTATAAGCATTTTCTTGCAGCTAGCTAAGAATGGCAAGACTGGGTCCTAGAGCTCATGATGATTTAGAGTCTGCAATGCAGCTTCAGCACTGTGCACAGGAAGAACAGAATGCAAGAGGCATCTCAGAATGAAGCAGGAAGTGAACCAATGAAAGCTCCAACCCCCCATCCACTGGATCAGTTACACTTCTCACAGGCAATTAATCTCCCTTAAATAACCCAATAGGTAATAGTCTTCAGAAAGGAAGGATAGTCCAGAGTTAAGGGCACTAGTCGTCCAATTCCCTGCTCCACCACAGAATTCTTGTGCAACCTTGCACAAGATACTGTGCCACTCTGGGTACATGTACACTGCAGCTGAGAGCATGCCTCCCAGCCCGAGCAGACAGACTCTCACTAGTTCAAGGAGCACTAGCATGCTAAAAATAGCAATGTGGATGCTGTGTCATGGGCTAGTCACCCAAGTACAAGCCCACCTGATCCTCTGGGTCCATACTCTGGTGGCTAGCCCTTGCTGCAACATCCACATTGCTATATTTAGAGCGCTAGCACAAGCAGAGCTAGTGTGTCCATCTACCTGGGCTGGGAGGCACGCTCCCAACTGCAGTGTAGACATACCTTCTGTGCATCAGTTTCCCATCTGCATAATGGGAATAATAGCCTTCCCTATCTCACAGGGGTGTTGTGAGGATAAGTACATAAAAAAATTGTGAGACTATACTATGATGATAACAGGGCAATAAGTACCTAAGATAGAAAAGTTGGTCCAGGCCCCAATGCTACATAAACAAATACTTCCCCTTTCCCAGGAATCAGCTGCTCCTTTAGATAGATTCACTGCCTAATTGACTTTGGTGGGTAATACCAAAAAGATGCACCTTATGTGCGTCCAGGGGTCCTACATTATAGAAAAGAGTTCTATGCATGTTCTAGAACAGCTTGGAATTTTATGGGCATTGATCCAGAAGATGTATATTTCATACCCACACTATTTAAATAGTTAAATGTATCCAGGTCTTTTGTTTGCTTGCTTGTTTGTTTTTGTTTTGATTCTTTTGGGCTTTAGCTCTCATACTAAACAATAGAAGCATTTTATAAATATTTGAAAAGCATCTTCAAAAGAACTCTTTATTGCTACTGTCTGATATCACCCAGGCAGAACTCTTAAGACTAAAACTACCAACTCCAAGGACTGTCAGTTATTTTTTTATTAAACTTCAACAACTCTAAAACACTGGACAGACTCATACCTGCTGTGGCATTTTCAAGCTGATGCCAGTCTCTGTTCTCACCGATGTCAGAGTTACAGAAACAACAAGGAAAGGATGAGGAATGTAACGAGACATGGATACCTCCTGAAGAACTTGAATACTGGCAGTAGGGTTAGGACTGTAAGGGGGGAAAAAAAACAGCTGCTAAACATTTCTCCTCTAACAGTAATTAATGGAAAATTACAGCTAGTTTCTAAATGCTTAATGATGAAAAATTCTAAATGCTTAATGATGAAAAATACTAATTTAACCATAGGAAGCAGAGCTCTTTCAAGAAACCAGAACAATTTCCCCTTAAACTGCAAAACTGTACCCAGGCCACTCTTCTGAACTGGATAAAGTTATATTTAATAAACCCATTAGCCTGATTTGTTCAATCTTGATAATTTATGGGAACACAGGAGGAAAGAGCAAAGTGCTCAATGTACCTCTCAATAGTGATGATTTCAATCCGGGTTTCTCTGAACAAGGCATTGGAACTATTCTCCTCCAAGTTAGACAACAGCCATCTCCCTCCCTACTGATGAAGGTTCCTTCTCTTTGATTTCAATGCAGGCTACAATATTGTGGACAACTCCATCCATCTAGACTACTGCAATAAATTATGAACCCTCCCTTGTTCTGGTTCTAATCCTCCCCACCAAATGGTGCTGACTTCTGTGCTAGATCCTCCTCTACACTAAGAGACTCCTCCTACATGAAGTCTAAAGGTTTACTTTTCACAGCTCTTTTTTACCTCGCTCCTCCTTTTCAGTCATCCTATCCTTCCTCTCCCTTTAATCTTAATTTCCACTTTTATGGTGATGATTCTCAAGCGCACATATGTTTCAGTGCCTTGATGACTCCTATCCACATTGGTAAGATATGAGGCATTATTTAAAGTTCCTTCAGCTAAGTATCTGAGATGGGCAGGAAGGGCATTCTCCAACATTTTGCTCTTCAATTTAAAACATACTTTTACTATTCACTTTCTGTAACCTTATCACCCTTGATTCAGAACTCACCTATTCATGTTTACCCTTCTGTAAATCTGTCTACAATATGACCATCTCTATAACTCTGACCACATTTTTTACCACTTTGATGCCACCTCCTCTGAAATCCTCATGGCCTTTTATCTTTTCTTTTCCTGACAGCTACCTTCTTTATGGCCTCCCATTTCTCAGCTTCGACTGTGGGCATATAAAGAGTAATTCTCAACTCCATTCTCCAGCAGTTCCACCAGCTCCCATTTGTTTACCCGAATTCTGAAACACTTAGTTGTTTTTAAAATCTCCATGGAACTGTTCTTGCCTGTCACATGGACTCATACTGCCCGAGTGCCCATTCCTTTTGCTATCAGGTACCTCATCTCTCTGCAGTTCCTTCTAACAGTGGAAATGCCTCACATACCATCTGGAACAGTCTTCCTGTATCCCTCAGCCACTCCTAGTTCACACAACAAATTTCTGGCAGAACTGGGGAACAGGAATTAGTAATCCTGACCTCTACTACTCTGCAGACATCTATCAGGGCCATTTTACATACAAGGCTGCATAAGGAAGGGTGAGAAATTAGAGGGGGAAAAGTAATAATGAACCGGAGCCCAAAGAGTTAGAAAACCTCTTCTCTATGGAAATCTTGTAGTGCCTTAAATACTAGCAGCTAATCTTTTTTTGGACCCACTTTTAGGTCATGAATCCTGTATCTGTTGCAGAAACTACTCCAGCGGAGCATTCACAAACAGGACAAGTTTCTCTCCTTTACATTTACTTATTGACTCAACAGATGTTCAAGCATCTTCAAGCTTCTAAATAAAAGTCTGCACTGAAGAGAGGGATTCCATGTTATAGGTTTTCTGAAAAAATACCAAGTAGGCTAAAATAGCAGCTACATAAGCTCTACATAGTCTAGGTTTTTACATAAGAGTAGGCCACCACTTAAAGCAACTCAGAACAGTGCCCTCAGGGACAAACTGTAGAATTTAGAATTCACTGGAGGAGGAAGAAAAAAAAAAAAAAAGGTAAATAAAAACCCAATCTGTCTAAAGCATGCTCTTATTAACAGTATGTCCATTCACAAATGATATTTTGTATCCTTCCTTGAGAAACATTTAGAACCCTTAGAATTCTCTTTTTTCTAGACACCAGTTATCTAAAGATTTTGTATCTCTGTTACATCCTGTAAAGCAAAGTAATGTTGTGAATACAGATATTCGCTCACTTAGGCAGTTGCTAGGGAGTGTAGAAGCAAGTTCCATTCTGACAAACTATTAAAAACAAGCACTTAGAATCTCTGAAAAAGGTATCTTCAACTTCTGAAGTCATTATTGCCTTACCTAACTACAGCTTTCTAAAGAAAGAAAACAAGACAAAAAATTCCTCTGACTGATCTTTAAGTGCTATACCAATTAATGACAAACCCTTCCTTCTCCAGCAGCTTACTTGTCAAAATGTACAACAGACTTCCGTCCCTGACCATTTCCTCTAATTCCATGGTGAATGGAATGTGAAAACTAAACAGACAGAATTAACTGGTGGGTACAGTTAGATTTTTTTTTGTAAAGTAACTGATACCAGTTTAAATAATCACAGGTCTGGATGCAGGTTTTATAAATTATGAAAGTTGTATACAGTTTTCACATGCTTGTTTATGCTAAAAATATGACATTTAAAAGCCATAATTTCTAACACTAAGGAGTGGACTGGAACCCAACATGTCTACAGATAAAGATAATTAGAATCAGCTAAGCTGTAGTCAATGCAAATTTAATCAGTCCATCTACCATCTTCCTCAAGTGTAATCTCCTAAATGTGTGATACGAGTCCCAAGAGAAAACACCAGAAGCCCAGGTTACTTTCCCTACCAGCTAAAATGGGCCAAGTTTTCAAATGTGCCCCAATTCTGACACCTTTTTCACAAGCACAAGTTTGTAAGTGCACATTTCAGGCACTGTCACCTGCATGCGTAAATTATGTGTGAAAGTGATGGTGCTCAAAAAGTTTCTCTGGGTAAGTATGTGTGCATGCAAACTTCCAAATACGCAAACCCTTGCATCCACATTTTGAGCATTATCATTTGCACATGTTGTCAGATGCTACCGGTGGGGTGCTCTGCTTTCTCCTATGTTGATATCACTCGGCTGCGTGCGTGTGTTCCCTCTGTGTGCTGCCCCAGCTCTGCAGATCGCTGGCACAGCAGACCCGACGAGAACCCCCAATAACCACAGAGTCTAGTAAGATGCAAAGTCACGTCAACTAGGTTTATTGCGATCTTGGACACAACTGCAGTTCCCTGTAGGTTTCTTAGCCTAACTCAGGGCATACGACGAGAAAGTGCCTCTTGGCAAGGACCCAGCGTAGTGGCGTGACTTGCCACTCCCCCTACGGCCGGACAAAGACACCACCCCAGGGATACATTGTTATACACAGGTACAAACAAGTTACACATCACTCCTGACATATTGAGGTGCAACCCCTCTATGCAGCAAGGTACAACCCTACTACGTAGCAAGGGGCCGCCCCTCACCTTGTACAGATTGGTTCGATCAAAACAACTCTATCCATCATTTTACCCTTTTGCCCGTCATTGGGATGGGTCGGCCTGTTCCATGTTATCTGTGTGGAATGTATACATTCTGATATCTAGTGTTCCGTACCTTTTAGATATGTATCTTCTTGCAGCATCAGCCCTTTCCTTGCCAGCTTCTGTGAGCAGGGCCTGCCTGTGGCTCACAGCTTAACTTTGCTTTATGTTAGCAAAGTCTTAACCATTTCTTCAGTTCAGGCCTCAGGCCTCATACTGGGCCTTTATCAGGGCCTTCACTTACTACAGCACACACAGGTGATAGAATTGCTACAAATGGATGCCATATTTTGAAAAGTTATTTCAAGAAGTTATCAAAGCCTATGATTAATCTTAAAACTAACAGTTTATGAAAGGAAATTACTCATGTAGAGGAGATATTTCTGAGTTAATTACTATAAAAATGTGGTAAAATAATTTTAGACTTGCTTCAGTTGTACTCACCCATCAGGTTGTCTTTCAATACTATAAAGGCAAATAGAACAATCTGCTCTAAACAATATTACTATATCCCGGAAGACACTGAGTAGTAATGTTTCTGCCTGCACTTTGGTGACATGTGCAAATGCATTGTCCAGATTGGATGTTCGCAGGTAGATTCTTAGCTGTAAGGACAATTAATGGTTTAAACAAGAGTTCTCTTGCTGCAAACATCAACGTAACGTAAATACTTCAACAACAGATCCATTAATGCCTCATATGGATTTTTGTGGTATGGCAAAACATTTTAGGAAGCAATTTTAAATTGTATACTAAACTGACTGACTGAGTCCTTAACTGGTAGTGCTATGGTAGTTATATCAACAGCAAACAGTAAAACAAAAAATTAAGAGAATCAGTTCTAAAACTGCAGACCTTGAACGAAGGAAAGTTCTTTTACCTTCCTCAAATATTCATCCAAATTCCTATTCACACTGAGCCTCTCCCCCCCACAACTGAAGAGTTATACAACATTCCCCCAAATATGCCTCTATATTTAGTAGGGCTGTCAAGCGATTACAAAAATGAATTGCGCGATACATCGCACTGTTAAATAATAATAGAATATCATTTATTTAAATATTTTTGGATGTTTTCTACATTTTCAAATATATTGATTTCAATTACAACAAAGAATACAAAGTGTGCAATGCACACTTTACATTTATTTTTGATTACAAGTATTTGCACTGTAAAAAACCCCCAAAAGAAATAGTATTTTTCAATTCACCTAGTACAAGTACTGTAGTGCAATCTCTATCATGCAAGTTGAACTTACAAATGTAGAATTATGTATCAAAAACTGCATTCAAAAATAAAAACGTAAAATTTTAGAGTCTGCACGTCCACTCAGTCCTACTTCTTGTTCAGCCAATCGCTCAGACCAACAAGTTTGTTTACATTTGCAGGAGATCATGCTGCCCGCTTCTTGTTTACGTCACCTGAAAGTGAGAACAGACAATCGTATGGCACTGTTGTAGCCGGTGTCACAAGATATTTACGTGCCAGATATGCTAAAGATTCACATGTCCCTTCATGCTTCAACCACCATTCCAAGGGACATGCGTCCATGCTGACAGGTTCTGCTCGATAACAATCCAAAGCAGTGAGAACTGATGCAGGTTCATTTTCATTATCTGAGTCAGATGCCACCAGCAGAAAGTTGATTTTCTTTTTTGGTGGTTCGGGTTCTGTAGTTTCCACATCGGAGTGTTGCTCTTTTAAGACTTCTCAAAGCATGCTCCACACCTCGTCCCTCTCAGATTTTGGAAGGCACTTCAGATTCATAAACCTTGGGTCAAGTACTGTAGCTATCTTTAGACATCTCACACTGGTACCTTCTTTGCGTTTTGTCAAATCTGCAGTGAAAGTGTTCTTAAAACGAACAGCAGGTGCTGGGTCATCATCCGAGACTGCTATAACATGAAATATACGACAGAATGCGGGTGTAAAAGAGCAGGGGACATACAATTCTCCCCCAAGGAGTTCAGTCACAAATTTAATTAACACTTTTTTTTTTTTTAAACGAGTGTCATCAGCATGGAAACATGTCCTCCGGAATGGTGGCCGAAGTATGGAAGGGGCATACGAATGTTTAGCATATCTGGCATGTAAATATCTTGCAATGCCCGCTACAAAAGTCCCATGCAAATGCCTGTTCTTATTCACATTGTCATCAGAAAGCAAGAAGTGGGCAGCATTATCTCCTTTAAATGTAAACAAACTTGTTTGTCTTAGAGATTGGCTGATCGAGAAGTAGGACTGAGAGGACTTGTAGGCTCTGAAGTTTTACATTTTTTGTTACATAACTGCACGCAGAAACAAAACAAACTACATTTGTAAGTTGCACTTTCAGGACAAAGATTGCATTACAGTATTTATATGAGGTGAATTCAAAAATACTATTTCTTTTATCATTTTTACAGTGCAAATATTTGTAATCAAAAATATATACTTTGATGTCAATTACAACACAGAATACAATATATATGAAAAAGATCCAAAATATTTAATAAATTTCAATTGGTATTCTATCGTTTAACAGTGCGATTAAAACTGCGATTAATCACGATTACATTTTTTAATCGTGATTATTTTTGAGTTAAATCGCATGAGTTAATTGCGATTAACCAACAGCCCTAATATGTAGTAAACACAAAAGCCTTTCTGCCAGCATTCAAAACTGTGTCACATTTCTAAGGAAGATGAACATATTCTTATGTTGTCTTAACATGAAAATGGCTTTTAATGTCAATGGACAACTTTTCCACAAAGGATTAGTTAAGAGGTATTGATGCAGGCAGAATCAAAATGCTTCAAACATGAAGGGTTGAAGGAAAGGAACCTATATTAGCTGAGATTCCTACAGTTCTAGGTTTGTTTTTTCCTGTTCATAAAATTAATTTTGAACATGCCTAATATTTAAAAATAAGATAGCAACTGAATAGCTTCCTTGAAGAAACGAATGCCTTACCTCTTCTTGGCGGTCACTTAAATTATAACATGCAAGAACAATGAAATCATTCCACCAGGCTATGCCACCTGTTACGATCATATTTTGCTCCTTAAAATAAAATGAAAGATCAAGCAAGTCAGAAAGGTTATAAGCTGCTTACAAGTTTCCACAAATCACATAATTTATACATACAAAAATAAATTAATACATAGAGAATTATACACACACTTAATACATATAAGCCTCCTATAGACTACATATAAAAAAGAAAATCTCCTGTAGATGACATATAAAAAACAGTATCACTATTAATAGGACAATCTTATTTAGATATGACATTACTTTTTTAAAAATAAGTCTTCAAGGGTTGTCAGATGGATATGTGATCATCAAGAACTATTCAACAAAGCCAAGTTCTACATATGGTTCATCAGTGAACGCAGTAAATGTACATCTTTTTAAATCATAGTTGCTTTTTCACTGTAGGCCAAAATTTGCAATTCTGGGTGCCTAAAGTTAGGTTTCATACTTGATTTTCAGAGGTGCTGAGCATCTACAACTCCCATATAAGAGCTGAGACATGGATTTAGGAATCTCACTTTAGGCATCCAGGTTTAAATTTTTTTGCTATAATTCCTACATTTTACTGTCAAGTTTGTTCCAAACTAGAATACTTTTCATGGTGTTTTATGTCAAGACATGCAAAACCAGCTTCCCTAATCTGTCTTCAAGAAATTCATTTGAAAAAATATGATTTGGTAGAAAACTAAAAATATGTTCAAAATATTGTGATTATAATAAATCTGGTTAAATTGCACACAAGCTTATAAAACTAGTCAGCACTCACCTGGGTAATGTTCCCAAACAACTTCCATTTTTTGGTGAGTAAAGAATAATGTGCAAAACCAAACTTGCCAACAACAGCTACATTCTGCCCCAGCTTGTCAATGGCTGAAAACTGTTCAGACAAAAATTAGGGGGAAAAAACTATTGTTCAGAAATCTTTCAAAAATTGCATACTTCTATTCAAGATGATCAATACTTTAGCAATATTAATATACTCAACTTAAAACTTGAAAATTGTCTGAGTACTAATGTTCGCTACCATACTTTTAAATAAATGACATTTTTCTTTTAAATACATAAATTGCTTTGATTTAATACAGAGGCAATCTCACCCTATAACAAGAACAATTATAAAAACCTAATGCTTGCATTTTTCATCAAGCATCAACCCATTTTTAAGTAACTCACCCTTATAGGCCAGTTGCTCTCTAGATATGTACTGTGAATCTAAAAAAAAAAAAAGAATATAATACAGTTCAATTTGTTCTCAGTACAGTGATATGATAAAAATTCACACACTTTAAGGGACATACACAGTCAACATTGTTTCTTTTATCTATTTTTAGTTCCATAACATTCTGGTTTGTTCACAGCCACTGGAGTTTTTTCACCACCACAATTCTTCCCTCACTCCACTCTTTCCAATACATTTCAGAATTATATAAACCCTAGAAAACAATTTTAACATATTTTAAGCTTGTTTTCTGATTTTCTTTGCTTTGATTAAAATATGTAAAAATCGACTAATAGTGAGTTACAGGGGCAAAATACTATTTTTTTATATTTTTTTCCCCTTCAAGCAGTTGATTTTTTCCCATCAATTGAAGAGTTGTCAAGGGAAGATTCCATTCAGTAAAATCATCTGTTATGCATGGTTTCTTCAGCCCTCATCTCCAGGAATCAAATTTTCTTGGATTTGTACTGACATAACAAAAAAAACCTATTCTGACTCAATTAATTTGCCTTTTTTTCACTCCTGAATGGTTTTATTTTGCAAAGAATGTATATGCTAAGTTATGTTCTTCTCATAAAATGAACATGGTAAAATTCTATTAGTCTGTATACAAACTGCAGCACAGCAAACTAGTGGCAAGAAGAGCAACTAGAACTATGGCTACAGGGAAGGGAAGGATTTTGTTCTCTAATACAGTTGTCTGAAATATCTGTAGTTTGATTTATGGTTTCAATGATTACATTTCTTGGTCAATTACCTAGTTGTTTTAAATCGGCTTCAACTTCTGCCACAGACAAAATGAGATTCAGTATGGAATATCAATAAGTTTCTTTTTGCTAAAACTCAAATTATTCTACTTGGGGAATGATGAGAAGACTTCCATTCCCATCTGCAATTTATAAGGATATTAACCATAATTTCAGACAAATTTAGGATGTTCACTGTAACCCATCAGGTAAACATTTCACAAGACAACTACTGTCTCAACTTAGGTTTGAGGTAAATTATAAATTTCAGGGAACAAGTCTTCCAGAGTTAGATTTTAACTTTTGATTCTTTTGACATGAAAGTCCAAGGGGTTTGGAAAGTGGCTGGCATTGAAATGAGAAAAAGGTTGAACTTAGGAAGATACAGAATTGATGATAACCAACGACAGCAAAAGCTAAAAGACTCAATGCAAGCAATTTATAAAAGCCTCCAGCTCCCTTCCAGATGGAGAGTTTACTTACTCAGTATTCTGTTACCTGAATGATCCAAAGTCTTATCAAATTAAGTTTTACTGTCCATAAGAAGATATAGTAGCTCTTTAAATAGAAACCAATCAAAGCTATTTTGCAGGACACAGTACTTCAAGGGAACTTTTATCCTGTAAATTTTCAACTTGGATGTGTTTAGGCAAGAGAAAAATGTATTTGGTTGAGGCACCAAATAAGATCATTCAATTCTTGAAAGGATTCAAGGCCTGTATTTTTGTAACAAGTTAAACCATTATGAAGAGATTTTTGTCAGTTGGATACATTTCTCTAATATCAAGTATGCTGTCTGGTCTTCCTTACACTCTTACTACTCATTACCAACTGGCAATTATGCTTCAGCAGATAAACTAGGCCAATGGGGGTGAAGACAGCAGTTGTCTGAGTATTCCTCCTATTACCTGTGTGTAAAGGCCTATTAAACAGATCTCAGCCTAGATTAGTGTTTATTCTACAGTTCTTCTACTGTGTAACATTCCTTTTCATTTCTGAGTGCAGAGGAGAAACAGAAGAAAAGGTGGGACCAAATTCCTCTGTGCAAAGTCTGCTAGGACAGTCTGATTGGCGCTACTGCTCTTATCATATGAGCAACTAAACCATCAGCCACCATAATTCAAATGAAACTGCTTCCCTAAATGAAGTAGTTTTCATTAAAGGCAAGCAGATACATTCTAAATTAGAGTCAGATTAGAAACCCACATAAAAAACACTCTCCAGGTTCTGCAGATTATTTGTTTTAAAAGGCATCAGTTTGTAAAATATCATGGGTTAATGACTGAAGCCAAAAAGCCAGGAAAGATGTGAGGGGTGTAGAGGCTTTTTTAATCAGACCTATGCTCTAATCTGTGGAAAGTGCTGCATCAAAAACTTTCATAAAGATAGTATACAAAAAAAAGTAAGTGGCACATGAAACAAAACACTAGGGCTAATGGATCTCTAAGGTTTTGACAGCACCTGGAGCCTGGTATAGATGTCGGTGCCTAATGCAGCCTGATAATCATGCTGATGTAGACACTGCACGTACAATAAGTTAAATCCTGTCAATTTTACTAAAGTGTCATCCTCAGTTTTAGTGAAATCCATAAAGCAGATATGTAAGCAGGAAACTGTGTCTAAAATTATGGATTCAAAATTATCTAAATTGTTCCTCACTGCTGGAATGAGTAAGCCTGATGGGCTTTGGACTTAACACCTTCTGGAAACAGCTTCTTGCAAGCTATGATACTATAAAGTGGTTTCAACTCCTCATCTAAACAAACAGTTTGCATGTATTGCCAAAACCCTGAAGCTGTCTGCAGTAGACAAATCTTTTAAATCTGTCTACATGGGCATTAGAAACGTCATATATTCTACAGAGTATTTCGTACCTCCAACATCCCCAACGCTCCTTCAGGGCAGGAGGAAAGAATTTATATGTGGGGGGGGGGAAAAATAGCTCTCTCTCATGAGGTCAGAAAAAGGCATTTTAATCCCTTGATTGGCTAGGATGCGAATCCACAGCTGGAGGAAAAAAGGCCAGCCAGAATTCTTTTGACCCTCGGGGAACAACAAGCTGTACCGTGGGAATAAGCAATAGGAAACAGGAGGGCAAGGAGATTTCACACTATATGAAACAAATACAATATTTGCAGAAGGGATAAAAAGAACAACAGACACCACCAGGTTCAGGTGATAGCAAGTAAGTGCAAAAATACTATTTGAGTAACAAATGGAGAATTACCTGTACAACATGCCAATGCCTGTGTCCTAATAAAGTGCTTAAACCCTGAGAATCTAAACTGCCCTCCAAAAATGGGCCCCTTTCCCTGATGGGCTTATGATCAGAGTGTGCTGAAGCACTTCTGGGATTCTGGGCCTGTGCGGCATCCCCACAGTTCAAATACAAGCGATCTTCTCCTTGCAGGAGGACCTGCTCCTGGTTACTCTATATTTAAAAAAAAAAAAAAAGATGTTACTGCACAGAAAATAAAATAAACACAACACTTCATTTCGCAGAGTCCAACTTAAACCAACAGTAAGAAAAATATGATTTAAGGCAGTTTTTCCATCTTTGAAGCACCAATATACTGCAGAGATAGCAAACAGTGGATGATCATATACAGTAGTATTTTCAAAATATCTCCTATTTCAAGTGTCGATTTTGCTTAATTAGAAAGACACTTAAGACAAGAGAAATATACACAAACATGACAATTTATTGGAAAACACATCAGGCTTCACTTTATTAAGGAAGAAACATAAAAAAGGTTATCTGAAAACTGGGGATAATCTTACTATTTTAGAGATCTATCTATGAACACGTACCATGCAAGTGTTAGCAGTGAGTGCACTCTTGATGAACTGAAATTGAAGAATACCAAGTTGATGAGCTTCGTTCTTGGTATCTATATCACACCCTGCATTCAGAGAACAATTCCCATCGATCACCCATAGGTGATAGCCTTCTGAACCCCAGCTCTGAACACATGCAAAACAAAAAATAAATAAATATCACTTAATTGATTTAGACCGTCAGAAAAACAAAACATACAGGAACTCCCTTTATACAGATCACCCAGGGTCTTGGGCCAGCCATAAGACTGGCAGGGAACTCCCATAGCTTGCAGTTTTCAAGTCAGCAGCTCCAGCAGATATAGCATAGCTACTCCTGGCAGGGAAGACACTTTAGTGCCCAGTTTAAATTCTTCTCTATGCAAAAGCTAGAAAATATAGAATTTGGAAAAAATTAAAAAAAAGATTAAAGCACCCATAAATTATAACTTTAAGAGGAAGTATGTAGGTGAATGATCTGTTAAACATATTCCTGTGATCTATGAATATATAATTCATATTAAGTAATTTTATTTTGTATACAGTATCAGTTGTAACAGATCAAGTCTTTCAAAAGCACTAAAAGCATTTCTAGAAAAGTAAAGATTAAAAAATTGTACTGCAAGAGGCAACTGAAAAGCAGACAGCATAGGAACATACCATGACTCAAAGTCAATATCTGGACAGTCACCACCAGCATTTGATTTTGGGTGTTTTTTTGTTAAAAGTAAACCTTCATATAGATCCATCTATTGATCTTTATGATAAAGCATATATAATGTAGACAGTGATTAATGTTTGCAGAGCAATCTTTCTTTATTGTTTCTAGGCTCTTGTGTTTAATTTCTCAACCTCAACGCTGCATTAATGTTAGTTATTTGCATTTAAAATACACGCAGACTTCAAATGTTCTGTAGGAGACAGTAGAAAGGCTATACAGAAGACTGGACATTTTCATTGCCCAAGTTAATTAGTAAACATGTGCGTGGACAGAAGGCACATCACACCAATCAACCAATGGAAGATCTCCCATTATCTGCAGTAACAAAGGAACAGTTGGTTGGCAGTGCTAAGAGCTGCTGTGGTTTCACTGCAGAGATAGTGCATGAAAAAACCTGCTGGACCCAGTGGCTTTAACACTAAGCAATTGGGGTTTTCCTCCATGTGTCATGCTAGGAAGCACAAACCCAAGACTGGAAATCTGTTACAGGTAGATACTTTTGGAGAAACAAATGTTTATCTTCACTTTAACTACTCTCAAACTCTGAAATGCTTTTTTAAAAAATGGGCACCTTACCGACAATGGTACCAATATTAAAATTAACAAAGTATCTCTTGCATAAGCATCTCTCTCTCACTTAGCTTAACCGTTAGTCTGCAAAAATCTGTTTTAGCACCATAATGCCCCATTTCTCTGAATGGCATCTTAGGCACCAGTTATGTTAGGTCCTTTTGAAGCAACGCATTTCCAAGATTTATCATTATGAATTCTAAAATGTATATTTGTGATATGATCTTTGTCAGGGGATCACCACCTCCATTGGCAGGGGATGGACTCAGATGTATAGATCTTTTCCATGTCTAAGTTCTATATTCCTATTTCATAAATATGAATAGTAATCTGTAGTTAGAACTTCAAAGGACAAGTATATACAGTATGTAACATTTGCTAAATAGAAAACAAATTATTAAAGAAGTCCACATGTTAAAGGCTTCATACCCAAAAAAACCCTGTTTAGCCCACTGGTTTTAAATCTCTAATAAAACACCGTAAAACTAACGGTAAAATCCTGCCGCCCCCCCGAGTCAATGACAACTCCCACTGACTTCAGGATTTCATCCTAGACTTTCAGAAAACCCAGCTAGTATGTCATCTTCTCCTAACAATATATAGACATTTATACCATTTTATGATGTCTGCACATATCGCATGACCAACTCAGTTGCAGGGATGGCATTTTTATGAATTTTCAATGGGCGATTTTCATCCTTATGGTGCTGGTCTCCTCTCTAGGATTCCCATTTTATAGATGGGAATGAGGTAGAGAGAGGCTAAGTGACTTGCCCAAGATCCCACATGGCAGAGCAGGGAAGTGAACCTGGGTCTCCCATGTCCCAGGCCTGTGCCTCAGCCACAAGTCATCCTCCTCCCCAACCATTTTGTGGTACATCTTCCAAAGCTACATACAAAATGGAATATGAATTTTGATGGTGTTAAGACTTTAAACATAACTCAATACTTCAGTTAAACTGTACAAGATGTTCCACAGTTAGTGGAGAGGAGCCTTGCTATTTCATCAGCTCTTTCCTTTTTACAAATATTTTACTCAGACTGGCAGAATTTCAGACCAATTCACAATACAGATACATCAAGAATTGTTTTAACTGCTCTATAGTTTTAATTTCTGTTTGTGTTAAAACAAAAAGTCACCAAACATAGTTTTGTAAAGAGCTTTAAAGGAAAAATTAAAGTTATGGCCATGAAGTTTTCAGTCTCAAGGTATTCTGAGGTAGAGGCGCTTATTTATTGTTCCGAGTTGCATGAAATAGAAAAGTTAAGCCACAGAGCTCATCTAGTTATCTTACTCATCCTTAATTAAGAGTAATACCAAAATAAATCCTTCCCCTTATGGTTAAGCACGCATACCAAAACACGACCAGTAATTAGTTTAAGACAAACTGAACAGTTGTGTGTGTTTTGTTGTTGTTTTTGCTTTTAAAAACAAAACGAAACAGTATAGCTACTTGTTACATTTATTGAAAAAACAGTTTGGGTTACCTGCATTTTTTCCTAATAAAAAGTATATAAATGAGACTCAACTAGACTTCTTACTGTGTTGCTATTTACAATTGTACTTACCATAGAGCTGATTTTTAGAGGGTCCTTTTTGGTACCATCAGATCGATAACTAAAATAGAATACAATAAGTTTGACTTGAAACTAAATTGATTCACAGTAAAAAAAAAAATCTTGCTATGTCAGCATTGTCTTAGTACAGGGGTCGGCAACCTACCGCACACGTGCCAAAGACGTCACGCGAGTCGATTTTTGATGGCACGCTGATGCCTGCCGGGGTCCTGGCCCCACTCAGCCCCCCCCGCCCACCGATTTCTCCTGCGGGGTCAGGAGGCAGAAGCTTGGTCATGTCGGCAGCCAAGATCCCCCCTCCCCCGCTTCTTCCCCCAGCGTGGTGCTTTCCTGCCCCTCCCACTCCCTGCCGCCGATCAGCTGATCGCCCTTGCGAGGGGGAGCCGAGCCACAGCGTGCTCGCTGCTCCGGGGAGGAGGCAGAGAAGAGGTGGGGACGAGGCATATCCCCTCCAGCCCCCTGCCATGAGCACCCCCACGAGCCAAGCACCCCAGCCCTCTGCCCTGAACTCCCACAAACACACCCAGCCCTCTGCCCTGACCCCTGCACCCCCCCACACACACCCAGCCTTCTGCCCTGACCCCTGAACCCCCCACACACACACCCAGCCCTCTGTCCTGACCCCTGCACCCCCTCACACACCTCCAGCCCCCGTTCTGACTCCTGCACACCCCATCCCCATCCCCCCCACCCTCCATGCCCTGACTCTTGCACCCCTCCCTANCCCCACACACCCCCAGCCCTCTGCCCTGACCCCTGCACCCCCCCACACACCCCCAGCCCTCTGCCCTGACCCCTGCACCCCGCCACACACACACGCAGTCCTCTGCCCTGACCCCTGCATCCCCTTTCACACACACCCAACCCTCTGCCCTGCACCCCCTCACACACACCCAGCCCCTGTTCTGACTCTTGCACCCCCCCACATCCCCACCCTAAACACCAAACGGGAGCTCCTGCATCTCCCCCCCCCCCTACATTCCCACCTGCACCCCTGGTCTGGGGTCCCGGCTGCCGGCCCCTTGCCAGCCGGGGTCCTGAAGGCCCTGCTCAGCCCGCTGCCGAACTAGGTGAACAGAACCCCAGGCCAGCTGCGGGCTGAGTGGGCCAGCGGTGTAAGATCAGCATTTTAATTTAATTTTAAATTAAGCTTCTTAAACATTTTGAAAACCTTGTTTACTTTACATACAACAATAGTTTAGTTATATAATAGACTTATAGAGCAAGACCTTCTAAAAAACGTTAAAATGTATTACCGGCACGCGAAACCTTAAGTTAAAGTGAATAAGTGAAGACTCGGCACACCACTTCTGAAAGGTTGCCGACCCCTGTCTTAGTATTTATAATTTTACTCAAGGCTCAAGCCATACGGTCTATTTGATTCACGCTACGGCTTACATGCAAAGCCACTGCCACTTGTTTGTAATGCAAGAGCTCTCCAAGTTCGTGCTTTTGGTTACACTGGATGCTATTAAAATGTAGCATACCATTTACAGAAAGTAAAGGGGACTTTAATATTTTCCTTATAGTTTTTCTTTAGAGTGATGAGCTTTGCTGGCCACAGAGACTACCTCAAAAAAGGCAGTACTGTTATTTTCAAACCTTCCTCCTTGCTTAAATTGAGTCAGTGTTTTCTGGCCTCTAGGGAAGCACAAAATAGCTTGAGAAAATAATCTAATCGATCATTTAAAGAATTGTCCAGTGATTGAGAAGTTAAATACGATTTCTTTTTCAAGGTACATCGTTCTTGTAACTAGCTGACATTTACTCACGCAAAATCTCCTCCCAAAGTACAGATAAGCTGGGCACCAAAAACGCTCCATAAGGACAAGCCTCCACATTCCCAGGTAACCATAACAACACAGTTATCAGGAGACCACCTCATCAGTTTTACAGGTCCTGTTTTGTTCCAAATATCTGTTAACAAACAAACAGACAGGAAAACATACATGAAAAGCTTCAAAATAATGATTTAGTTGCTTTTACCATGTTGTGCACACAGTTTTGTATTAAATACAAGAATGCTTTGTTATTTTTCTGATTTGCTGAGTTAGAATCCTTTTCAGCTTCACAAATCTCAGCATGTCAAAAAGGAATGAAAAAGATGATATGAACAACACAATATGAATTCTTCCCCAAGATTTGATTGAAATCATGGGAATTCTCTATTGAAGTACATGAGGGGTGGGAATACACCTACTCAAAGGGAATATATTTATAATTCCCTACATTCTGAAAAGAATATCTTGGAAAGCTAAGAGTTTACAGCTGCCCGTAGGCATCTTTAGCTTATACAATCAGCACTTAACTCATTAGATCATCCTTGGTCCCCACTGACCTTGGCAGCATTACAAGGTTCATATCTTCACATGGATGACATGTTCTTGAAACATATTTACCTTTTAATCTATCCCTCCCCACCAGGTCTGTTCATATTTATTATGCCTTCTGTGAGGAAAATTACAGTGTCTAATGTTCAAGTAACATCGCAGAGCAGTCAACTAAAGTACACTAAATTGTTAGAATTTGGAAAATCCTGCAAGGTTTTCTATAGAACTACATAGAAATGCTGTGAATTGTCTTAAGTCCACTATGCAAATTCTTACCACTTGATTTACTCACTACACATTTTGACAAAGAATACTTCATGTCCCTCTTACAATATATCATAGTAGCAATGGAAAAGAGGATTTTGTTCTGCATTTATATCAAAGTAAGAGGGAAGGGAAGTCTGAATCCTGTATTCAAAGTCAACATCCAAATACAGCGGTCAAGCAAGACTAGAGTTTGGTATTGTTCAGGTTGTGTATTATCTAGCCAGTGCACCTTGTGCTGTTGTACAGACGATTCATAGGGAGGAATTAAGGAAGACCTAAAAACAGAACATAACTTTTCTACAACAATGAGTCCAATGTTATTTCTCACTTGGCCAGCAGAGGGACTTAAAACCTAATAAGAAAGTAATGTGTAAAATACCAAGATTTACATCTTTTAAAGGAAAACACTAAAGCATTCCTATCTAAATCTTACTAAAGTAAGCTATTAAATAAGAGATCCACACCTCATTTGCAAACTTTTGTCTTATTTCACAAGACAACTATATCCAAAACAGTCAATTAAAAGCACCCAGGAGACCAACATAAGCACACACAAGTAAAAGCATACTAATAAAACAAATGTGTTACCATAAATAACAAACATGTTTACTAGCATTGGATAGTATATGCAATATTCTTTAATTCCTGAAAAATGCAATAATGTGTAGATTCAAAACATGCAACAACAAAATGAGGTTTTTTTCAAATCACTGACAAAAATCAATGTTCTATTTTAAATTGTGTGTATTTGGAAATCATAGCATAAAGATAGTTAAAATTATTAACGAGCATTACGTTGTGTTTTCAGAATATTAACAAGAAACATCATGACACTCAACACACAATTTTACATGTTCCATAAAATCAGCATGATCTTCATAAAACACAACTGCAAACTCTGGTAAGAAAGTTAGCATATGAGAACTCACCAGGATATTGTTTTGGTGTCAGCTCCAACTTATGAGACAACTGCATGGCTCCTGTGGAGTTATCTATTGTATAAACTTGCACAGAGCCACTGGAAGAGATGACACACATTTTAAGCTCAAACACTTTTAAAAACCTAAGTAACTCTTACAACATGTAAAAATTGGTATTTAGATTGTATAAAAGGGGCCCTCAGTTCACAAAAGTGCCTGACTCATAATTCATAAACACCAATGTATTTAAAAGCAGATTTAAAAAAAGGCAGTTTCAAGTTTACACCGTATTTAACAGGTTAAATTCTTATCAGAAAGCAAAAATAATTATACAATTAAACATGAGAGATTTTTAAATTGCTATTAAACTAGTAAAATATTCATGTTTGTTAATAGTAGAAGTTCTTGATATTTAGGATTAAATTTTTTCTTGCAGACTGATACACTCTGTCAGTTAACATTTAAAACATGAAATGTAGGACTCAAGACAGATTTATGAAACTACCACTGCACTGAATACTATTTGGATCAATGAAAACACTCTATACGTTGTAAATGTTTACATGGATTCCAAGTTCATAATAATCCCCATGGAAGACCTTTTGATTTGATGCACTATTTATTGTGATGCCAGAAGTCTGTTTTGTACTACCCTGTGGCATATATAAAGGGTGCTTTATTATTCAAAAATAAAATAAAATAAAATAAAATTAGTACAAATCCATAAAAAGGAGAACTAAAAGAATACAACAGTATTTAATTAAATATATGCCCAAAAGCAGACAGATAATTGGAAGACTAAAACACAGATGGCCCAAATTCTTATAATTTGCTCTGAAAATAGCTACCCCATGGGTGAGACAAATTTATACCCAACAAGAAGAACTGAAATGGAGAGGAGGAGGAGGGGCGAGACAGTAGTTTAGCATATCAGAGAGTTTCTATATTTTCAACTTTTCAGTGTAAAAGGTGTCCAGCCACCTAGCAAATTTGCTAAGTATCTCTTCTCAGCTTACATTCTATACCAGGGGTCGGCAACTTTTCAGAAGTGCTGTGCCGAGTCTTCATTTATTCACTCTAATTTAAGGTTTCACGTGCCAGTAATACATTTTAACGTTTTTAGAAGGTCTCTTTCTATACATCTATAATATATAACTAAACTATTGTTGTATGTAAAGTAAATAAGGTTTTTAAAATGTTTAAGAAGCTTCATTTAAAATTAAATTAAAATGCAGAGCCCCTCGGACCAGTGGCCAGGACCCAGGCAGTGTGAGTGCCACTGAAAATCAGCTTGCGTGCCGCCTTTGGCACCCGTGCCATAGGTTGCCTACCCCTGTTCTATACTATAGAACTGAGTATTCTGTCAATAGCGGCTGGAATGTGTGTTCTCTAGTCATGTGTTAGCCCTACTGATTTTTAAAACGCACATCTTATTCCAAACCAATCCTGCTAGTTTGAGTTTGGGAAGCCTGCTCCTGAAGCCTATTTAAAAAGTTTTAATATTGGAAAATACGTGTAAGTAAAATGGCAGTTTCAAACATCAGAGTACAACTGCTAGTTCACTGGCAGTGACTCCTCTTCCCTCACACACTTTTTCTACAAATTGTTGCATTTATACTTTAAGTATACAAGGAAGAAAATAGACAAATGTCTTTAAATGATAGGAAAACTACAAGAGTGGCAAAACCCCTTTAGTTTTAAACAGCATTGTTTAATATTGGTAAAAAAAAGCATAAAAACAGGAGTTCAGATGTGGTGAAAAAACAAGGTGCATATGGTTTCATCTTGGAGTGTTTGTAGAGAGTAAATCTACATGTACATCCTAGTGTCCATTAGCTGCACAGCTCAGAGTTTTACTCTGTGGTAGTTGCCGCAAAGGAAATAATGTATTTATAGTTAGCCATGTAAAAATGTAAACTAAAATCTAAATAAATAAATAAATACATAAAAATACTAGAAGCA
Organism: Platysternon megacephalum; assembly: GCA_003942145.1. Classification (NCBI taxonomy): domain Eukaryota; kingdom Metazoa; phylum Chordata; order Testudines; family Platysternidae; genus Platysternon; species Platysternon megacephalum. Next base: position 8,675,072 of record QXTE01000004.1, read on the forward strand.
AGAACCACATTAGTGAAGTCACTTCCTTCGATCAAAGAAGTTGCCAGTTGGAATAAGTCTCTCTTCTGCTCTTCATAGTGGTGTACTTCTCAAATGATTCAATGTTTACTGGGAGAAAAAGTATAGCATACACACAAACTGTACTGAAACTATTCTATCATATGTAAAATTGAACACTTCAGTGGCAGTCCAGGATGCTGAACATCTAACAAGATCAGATAATAAATAGATCAGTAGAAGAATGGTACACTATTTATATCTTTTCATGGTGTTTTTTCTAGTTAGGGGGAAAAAAAATCAATAAAAATGAATCGGACGTTAAAAAAAAATGGTAGAAAGTCCTTATTGTCCCCTCTAAACCTTGTCTTCATATTATTACATGGATATCTGTTTCAAGTTTTAGCAGTACAGGCCACATGGCTAAAAATAAATCAGGTTGGAGAAATTCTCTAAATAGCTTTCATTTGTATATTTGTATTTCCATTGTTAGTAACAAAGTGCAGTCCCATCATTGCTTATAATTTTTTTAATCCATAATTAATTTAAATTCTAAAACTGTAGAAGCCAAAGTTAAAAAAAAGCAAAACAGGCAATTCAGTCATTTAAATAAAAGAAAAAAAATCTCATCCAAGAAATGTAAGGCACTATTTTTATCTTCAAAAACTTTATTGGTAAAAATATGTTTGCTCTTAAGATGCAGGGAGAAAGCAATAACCACAGTGCACTCAAGAAATCCCAATGGCAGCTCTGATGAGACTAAAAACTCAGCACAACGATTTTCTGAGAACAGAGTGGGAACAGAGAAAATGGGGAACCCTGGTGTCTCACCCAAAGTGACAAAGAATCCAATTTAAACATTTATATAGCAAATTACATTAAAGAAATACCATAACCAGTGCCATTTCCCATATTTAGTCTGTATCACTGAGGTATTTATATTTGAGAGTTTACTTTGTAATATGCCCCTGGTATCCTCTAGTAAGCTTACAGCTTAATTTTTATTATAGAAAAAATTAGCAAAAATACTTCACTTGCGGGGCATTGCTTCATTATATTGTAATTTAAGACATTTTGACATTTCTTTACAAGCCAGAGCAAAAGTTCTACCTACAATGGAACACCTATTCATTAGTTTACAAGTTCCAACAATGCAACTTTGTACTCTTATAAGGTAGTACTAAATACAGGAAACTGTGTCTATGTTTCATTAAAAAACCCCAAACCTTTCCCATCAGACCTTTAGAGTAGCAATATAGAACTTACTTGGCACATCCAAATGCCATTAATCTGTATTTGTTATTTACTGCCACACAAGTTCCATCAAAAACATCTTGTGCCCAAACACCACGGAGCTGCTGCAAGGGGAATAAAAAAAAAAAGAAAAAAAGAGGCTTCAAGAGATGTTATTTATGCAACACATTAATTCATCTAAGTGGGCCCAATCTGCATCCCTCCATACGTGGACCTCCCACTGAATTCACAGATGTGACCAATGACCATAGAAGACATGGGGCGCTCTGAGACTGGAGGAGGGACTGCTGCTTTGGGACAAGAGGAATTAAAACCTACATTTTTTTAAATTCTAAGATGTCCCCTATTTTTCAAAACAGAAATTATGTCCAGATAAATGTCTTTTCAAATGTATGCTATATCTTGATAGCCTGAAGCAAAGCATATCTGTCTTTTTCCTTTAAATATGGCAAAAGAACTCTTGTTAGTTTCTGACTTTTACCACTTAAGAGAACACAATGTTTTGTAACATTTTTTTAAAATGTTGCTCTCCATATTTTAATGGAGGCATTGAGACACTTCAGAAAATGAGGATGTTGACACAGAGATCCCAAGTCAGATCTCTATTCTTTTACCTCAGCTCTTAGTAAAATAGATCACACTTCTATACTGGAAAAGCCCAGAATATTTTTAAAGGCACTGATGATATGTTCTAAAAGTTTGTCTTTTAAATTACAGGAATGACAAATTATAAAACCATGTAAAACAAGCACAGTTTGCCTCAAAAACTGACATCTTTCTCCATTTTTGTAGGGTTGTTGTAAAATTTAGTTAGGGGCATGACATGTAAAAATGCCTGTGAAATTATCTGGGTTATGGGCATTAATTTAATGAGAGCTCTGCTTAAGCAAAGTATAACAGGTTTGTAACATTTATCGTAAACCATGTGCTTTTATGGCACTACAGAAAAATAAGTAGAATGTACCAAGCAAGGACTCATGCAAGTAAAAAGCATTACCAAATCCAAGCTGAAACTGATGGATCTAAATAATACTAAAAATGTAACCAATATAAAATCCAGGAAGCTGAAAAAGCCTTCTGTAGAGAATAAAAAAGTCAAGTAAGGAAATCTAACAAAACAAAGTTGAATATATATTATTAAATATAGGCAAAAAGCCCCTAAATACCTGAATGTTAAGGAAAATAATTATTTCCCCCTGTATTGGTAGTTTATAGGCTAAATTAAAAGTGAAGAAAACATCTCAGAAAATACCATAATTCTCTAATAGAAACATTAGAAATCATATCTATAAAAGTGATAGGCACCTCTCAAAGCACTTAAATCAATAGTTAGGCAGAATACCACCTCTGAGGTAGTGCACAGCTGGGAAAAACACCCATTCTATTATTCCCTGTTTATAGCTGGTAACAGGAAACCAGTGGCAAAAACAGGAATAAAACCCCAGAACTGGGAACATAAACAAAGTGACAGATCCTGAGCTGTTATAAATTGTAACAGTTTCATCGACTTAACGAGAAATATGACAATTTTCACCTGTTCTCTATCTGCCCCCAGATCTCTTAGCATCCTGTCCTGTGCTTTCCCACAAGGCCACACTTCCTGCCCTAAAAATTATTAATTCCAGTGATTTTTATGGACTATAGTCGTTTTATTTGTCCATATTACTAGTTATGTTAGTGGAAGTGGCTCTACAGCTAATATTGAAGAATTCAGATGAATGTAAAGAACTCATTTAAAAATGAAAAATTAACGTCAAGAGACGGGAAAAAGAACAGTCGCAAAGACAAACTATTACAAAGAAAAAAATGTGTCGTAAGAGCAGTAAGTAAACCGTACCTCAGCAGTGAATCTACTTGATATTGGGGTAATGAAACCAACTCTGCCATCATTAAAAACAGCAGCAAACCCATCAAGTGTGGCACAATATTCCATATCTCTAATGTGTATATCTTCAAAGCCCAAGAATGAACCTGCTGATGAAACAAGAGCAATTGTTAAGAACTGTCATTACAATCATTTTGCTAGCCAGAGTTTACAATCTTTCAAGTATTCTCTCTGTGTGTAATAGGATCTCAGTACAATAGGCTAGATTATCTATACTTACAGAAGAAGAAGAAATTCTCTCCTCTTCAGTTGTTAGAGCAGAAAAAGTTATCAGACTTAGATTTTTGGTGTAGAAGGTATTTTTTCAATAGTATCTAACCAATAAAGGGGGGAATGGGGACAGAGGTGGGAAAGTACCTCGAGAAGACTGCAGGTCCACAGAAAATGGTACTGTAGATAGGTTGATGGCCTTCCTTCCATTTGTCATGCCATCCCAGTGAATAAGGTGGAGCAATCCATCAGCAGTAGCAACCAGTAGATCCTCCAGCATGGACTGCAAACTGAGGAAAAGCAATTGTTACTCTGCAGAGATGGGTTGTCTAAACCAAACACTCAGAGGACTATTCATGTAACAAAACGCTACTTTATAATACTGTAAACAAACAGATGTCTGGAAGCAGTTACTCAAATTACACTGTGGAAGATGCAGTATGCAGTTAAGGTTTAACAAGATATTGAACTAACAAAGTATCAGAGGTGTTTCCACTTCTCCAAGAATTCAGAGTTCATGAACATTGAATGGATAAATTAGCAGTGTTACTGATATCTGAACCCCTGATGAAGACTATTTTCTTTTTGTGAAAGTGAAAAATGTGTAAAATTATTGGCAGTAACAATTACTTAACCATCATACCAGATTACTGATATTCATAGATTATAAAACCAGAAGGGACCACTGTGATCATCTAGTCTGAGCTCCTGTATAACGAAGGCCGTAGGACTTCCCTGAATTAATTCCTATTTGAAGAGGAGTTTAGCTTATCAAGGCTTTGTGACAGCTGCTAATCTGAGACCAATACCTATTGCCAGAGTGAAAAATACCTGTTGTTGCTAAACCTCTCCCAAAAGCAAGGCTCCCTACAATTTAAAATAGCTAAAACCTGTATGCTGTATTACGCACTGTACTGAATTTTCACTTACTAACTTTTTTTTTTAAATGCAACTTTTGTTACACTTTCTTTGCCTGTCTGGCTTCAGTTCAGTTTCTTTCCTATAGCAGAACGTGGTCTCTTTCTACCCCTCCCCAAGTTATTTTCAGGGTTTTCCTCCTCTCCTTTTCTCACTCCCTATCACTCTTCCTCCCAACATCATGTTTCCTATCTCCTACCTATATTCTCTCCCCATCTCCCTCAATTCTGTATTTCCTCTATAACCCACTCACTCTTCCACCCAACCACCAATGCACACCCCTTAATTTTCATCACCCTTCCACAAAGGATATAGGAAATTTACCAGACACCTAAATAGCAAGAGGCTATTAGGCAAAAGATCAAACATTTGGAGGGGTGCTCTTACCCATAGCCAACACCCATTCAATGAGGAATCTTCTGCTGGGAAAAGGGGCAATACTAGGATTCTGACCCAGGGTGCTGTCCCTGGACTATTTAGGCAAATGTAGGTGTCTGATAAAGCTGAGTGCCTCCTCCCCGCATCCAGAGCCTCCTGGCTTTCTACAAAGGTGGGCAGAAGGGTATGTAGAGTGAAGGTTACTAGATTCTTTTCAAATTCAGTATTGCTCACAGGATACTGAATGGCAGCAGCTAAAACTAACAAAACTCTGACCAGTTTACACTCTGCTTCAGCATTGCAAAGCTCTCAGGCAGATGTAACAGAACTGTTTGCATGCAGACACAGGAAAACATTTTATCACTGTATACTCTGATTATGTATGTTTCACTATCAACAACCTAGGAACTTAATTTTTCTCAAATGAAGTCCTAGAATCTGCAGAAGTTGAGGGTGCCCTGAAAGATTCCTTCTCATTGTGGAATTAACATATCATTCCACCTCATAAAAGCAAAGAATCACTCAAAAGATGTTTATTTTCTCCTAAACAAAATATTTTATATGCACTCTGAACCCAGTGCCAAATTCTACATAGAAGCACACAAGTCAAATACACAATTTATACTGGAGATACTGAAATAATCCTTTGCTAAATTTATTCTGTTTCTAAGGCTATTTTTGAGTTTTCATAATCATGTGTATCAAAATTACTTTAATGTTGCATATTCAAGTGTGTAATACATATACAAAGTTCAAAATTATTAATTTTTACACCTACTGTAAATATTTTTCAAAATTCCCCACAGAATTTTAAGAAGTGGTGAGGGTGAGTACCATTCAAGCTACAACATGAAAAAAAATCTGAGGTCCATTGCTTGCTAGAACTAAAAAACACACATCTGAAGCAGCGCTACCCATTTAATTCCACAACGCACTATTCATAATTTAGTAAAAATTAAAACATTGATTTGTGTTCCTTAAATATTTGCAGAATGAGTCAGAAATAGAGGTTTCCTTTCTACAAAACTATGCATATAGCATACATTATGTATATAATTCATGTTAGGATATACATATTCAAGCCTGTCTGTAAAAGCCTATACTTTAAGAATTTAGGTATAAGTTTATCATTTAGCTAGTTAGAGAGGTATAAAAGAAAGATCTGTGTAAGGGCCTTCTCTCACTGTCTGAGGCCCTGTTCTTAGGCCAATGCCTTTGGTTAAGAGGCAGCCATAAACTGGGAAGCGTGCGGTCACATCCTCACATTTCAAACTAGCCATATTGAAATAAGGCAATCTCGGGCTGTTAGGAAGGTGATCCAATCTATCACCTCCAGAGAAAGGGAAGAGCCTAGAAGATGTAAAAGGAAATTTAGTTTGATAGTTTTCTGTCTGGTAAGAACTCACTTATCACTAGACACAGCTGGGAAACCCTTATGTCTGTATAGATGTAGTTGTGAAATCCTCACTTCTGTATTGTTTTGTCATCATAGTTCCCACTTTGCTATGTTTATTTGCATGGTCTCTGTCTGGTTCTGTGATTGTTTCTGTGTGCTGTATAATTAATTATGCTGGGTGTAAACTAATTAAGGTGGTGGGATATAATTGGTTAGCTAATCATGTTACAATATGTTAGGATTAGTTAGGTAAATTTTAGTAGAATGATTGGTTAAGGTATAGCTAAGAATATTACTATATAAATTAGGGGCAAACCGGAAGTAAGTTGGGATTTGAAAATAAGGAAAAAGGAAATTGGATTTAAGCTTGCTGTAAGTTCACCCCAATAAACATCAAATTGTTTGCACCTTTGGACTTCAGGTATTGTTGCTTTCTGTTCATGCGAGAAGGACCAGGAAAGTGGGAGACTGAAGGAATAAGCTCTCTAACAATTTAGTATACACAAGCACCCCTGAAAAGAGGAGGCTAAATGGAAGTTAAAACTCAGCTGTGACTTGTGTTTATATTTCCTCTCTCCCTCTTCTTTCACTATCATTTTTGTGCCTTCTTCCATGCCAACCCTACACCTGGAACTTCCTTTTGCACATCTGTGAATCATGTACCCATCCTCTTTTCTTTCAAGTCTCATCTGAAAAAAAAAAATCACTTCCATAAAACCCACAGACACTACCCCACAGTGCTACAGTTTTAAAAAAGTCACTCCTATTATAAACAATCCAGACTGAATTTCTTTCTGAGTAACCCAGTGCGTTTAAATGTATGATGTTTGTTTAGACTGAGAGTCTTTCAGGGCAGGAAATAGGTCTTTCATCTTGTATTAATGCTGAGCACAGTGTGGACACTTCAATATAGTACCTTTCAGCGTTTGGGCGGGGGGGTGGGGGGGCGAAATGTGCTCACCAATGGAAGAAGGAAGCTTTCCTGGACTTCACAGGTCAAGTTCTCCACTCAGCCTTTGTCTCTGCCCTAGCAGGTTTAGTAGGTATGAGGACTGGTACCACCGTTCTGTATACCATACTACTCTGTATTTTGCATGAGCCAGACAGAATATAGAAAAGCTATTTGAAAAATAGCTAAGAGTTTCTAAAGGGTGTGCAGACGTGCAGCAGCAGTGCAAGTAATTTTTTACACCTGTGCAGGATGTCTACATTAGATGTTTGTACTGATGCTGCTACACCAGGGCAAAAAATCCACACCATAGACGAGGCCTGTAGACAAGCGCCGAGGCAAAGTATTCGAGCAAATAAGCTTCCACTTTCCATCTACCAATTAGCAACTTAGATTTTACTTTCTTTTGGTCTATTTTCTGGTTCCACTCCCCCCAACTTTTTTTTTTTTTTTTTAAACAACAAGCTCTATTATTGAGGCAGAAACTCTAGATAGACATGTACGATTATATACCACACCTGGTGATAGATGCTTGCAAATCCAGCACTTTCTTCATCTCTAGATTTAACGAAGGAGCACATTGCTCTTCCTTATAACGTGGTGTCCCCTTCACATGTGGGCTTCCTCTACAAGAAAAATCAAACATTAAATTGAAATAAGCTGATTGTGTCTCAAGTGGTAATGATTATACAGATCCACATTTCTCACTCAGTTTTTTCTCTTGAAGTGTAACTACAGATGCTTAAAAAGAAAAGGAGTACTTGTGGCACCTTAGAGACTAACAAATTTATTTGAGCATAAGCTTTCGTGGGCTAAAACCCACTTCATCGGATGCATGCAGTGGAAAATACAGTAGGAAGAGATATATATACCCACATACACAGAGAACATGAAACAATGGGTGTTACCATACACCAGGGGTCGGCAACCTTTCAGAAGTGGTGTGCCGAGTCTTCATTTATTCACTCTAATTTAAGGTTTCGTGTGCCAGTAATACATTTTAACTTTTTAGAAGGTCTCTTTCTATAAGTCTATAATATATATAACTAAACAATTGTTGTATGTAAAGTAAATAAAGTTTTTAAAATGTTTAAGCAGCTTCATTTAAAATTAAATTAAAATACAGAGCCCCCCGGACCGGTGGCCAGGACCCAGGCAGTGTGCCACTGAAAATCAGCTTGCGTGCTGCCTTCGGCACGCGTGCCATAAGTTGCCTGCCCCTGCCATACACACTATAACAAGAGTGATCAGTTAAGGTGAGCTATTACCAGCAGAAGAGAAAAAAAAAACTTTTTGTAGTGGTAATCAAAATGGCCCATTTCCAGCAGTTGACAAGAAGGTGTGAGGAACCGTGGGGGGGGGAGAATAAACATGGGGAAATAGTTTTACTTTGTGCAATGACCCATCCACTCCCAGGCTTTATTCAAGCCTAATTTAACGGTGTCCAATTTGCAAATTAATTCCAATTCAGCAGTCTCTCGGAGTCTGTTTTTGAAGTTTTTTTGTTGTAATATTGCGACTTTTAGGTCTGTAATCGAGTGACCAGGGAGATTGAAGTGTTCTCCAACTGGTTTTTGAAGGTTATAATTCTTGACGTCTGATTTGTGTCCATTTATTCTTTTATGTAGAGACTGTCCGGTTTGGCCAATGTGCATGGCAGAGGGGCATTGCTGGCAGATGCTTACTTAAGAATAACTGACACTGGCAAAGTTAAATATTTTGAATGCAGTTTTGATACATTCACATTAGATTTATTCTTAGTCATATGATCCTAGTCCAGCCTGAATATTAGAGATACTTGAGCCTTGATAATTTTCATTAATAACCAGAGTATCTGTCTGAATGCTGTTTACTAGTATGTGACCATATACTTTGTTCATTACTTATGTCAGTTTTGATTTAGTGTTTATTACACTTTATGCTATAACACACACAATGCTGTATATTTTATAAAATTAATGGTATCTTTCATATGAAACTTCTCTATAAAGTTTACTACTAAATCTTTTCTGAGAGGTGAAGAGAGTCCAATTCTCATGGTGATTCTGAAGAATGAAGTTTTGCAAACAATGACTTAGCAGGTCTTTGTTGTATTACAGAGGTTAACACATTAACAAGATACAAGCATTTCAACAATGCTTTTCAGAGGACTCAACATTTATACCAACATTAATTCTGCATCACACCTCATGAGAAGTAGGAAAGCATTACTTCACACATGGGAAAATGTGAGGCATACAGGTCCCAGAGTCAGTGCCAGAGCTAGTAGAACAAAGCAGTCCAAGTACCAGTCCCCTGCTTTAACAGCAGACCATCAGGTCTAGCACCCTATAGATGTGAAATGCTTTATCTTAACTTTATTTCAAGTTTCACATCCCTAATTCTTCCCTGCTAGCCATAAGCTTGCAGTTATTTTAAACCTCAGCTCAATCCTGCTGAAATGCAACACAAAATGCTAGAATTTTCATATTAAATTAACACTATGTTGCAGGAGCACTTCTGCAAACCATCCAAAATCCAGAGTTATGTGAAGCTATCACAACAGAAGGTAATACAAGTATGGCCAAGTGTTAAATAAATGTATAGTTATGATTCATAAACACAAAATTCTACACAAAAAATAACCCGTCCGTTTGAAAAAAGTCACAAGAGGAAGAAAATTTGTCAGACAAGGTTAACATTACCACAACAACCTAAACTTTACCCCACTGCGTAAGCATTGCAGAAAACATTGTCCTTTGGGTGAGATTCTCTCTCAATTACCACATTCTCAGGATTCACCCCACAGCTTTTGCTTAGAAATATTATTTAGAGAGGAACATGCTGTGTTTTAACAAACGAAGGTAGTAAATACAGCAGACAGCCTCATAATTCACTGTTGTCTACCATTCCATTGGTTGTTCCTGTAACATCAACTCACAGGAGTGCAGCTCTACACTAGTCTTCCAAGGTCAGAGCTACATCATCTATAGCACAGCGCTGGTTCTCAACCAGGGGTACACGTACCCCTACCCCTGGGGGTACGCAGAGGTCTTCCTGGTGGTACATCAACTCATCTAGATATTTGCCTAGTTTTACAACAGACTACATAAAAAGTAGTAGTGAAGTCAGTACAAACTAAAATTTTATACAGAGATTGACTTGTTTATACTGCTCTATATACTATACACTGGAATGTAAGTTCAATATTTATATTTCAATTGATTTATTTTATAATTATATGGTAAAAATGAGAAAGTAAGCAATTTTTCAGTAATAGTGTGCTGTGACACTTTTGTATTTTTATGTCTGATTTTGTAATGGGTATTCAAGACAAATCAGACTCCTGAAAGGAGTACAGTAGTCTGAAAGGTTGAGAGCCACTGAACTATAGTAAAGAGGAAATTTCAGGAAAAAGCTAGTGTACACACTGTTTCTACATATATAATGTTAACACTGCTTAGAGAGGAAGTCTTTTGCAGCCCTCACAGAAGTATACAATACAAACACTGACATCTGGAGCCAGTTAATATGAATGCATTGTTTCTGCAGAACAGCAAATCTCTCTTAGGAGAGAATACAAATGATACAGATTAAAAGAAAAAACATTGAAGGCATCACTGCTTGCTGGAAAAGGAACACCAAATCTCAGCTGGTGTATGCAGACATAGCTCCTTTGGAAAACAAACAGAACTCTCATAAGCCACAAAGCATCTTTTTAAAAAAGATAAGTGATAATTTTGAATTGTATTTACCACGAATTCCACTATTCTATTCACCACTAATTACTGCTCATTAATTAACTGCTGATTATAATTTTACAAATAGAATGTATCTCCTATTATCCAAACACCACAAAGGGAGATACAGATCAGTTTGATGAATTAAACAAAAATATTTTATAATGTTTTAAGTTAACATTGTAACCTCTTCTTTCTCTGTTCATTGAAGAAATTTTTCTAATTCTTACATGTCAGATTCTCTGATTTAAAAGATAAACACTCTTTCTTATGTAATACGAATGCAGTTTAAGAAGGTGTATTAAAATCCAGAAGTATACTGTGTTCAGAAATGACGGACATTTTCATGAGTCGTTTTTACTATTTAAATCACTTTGACCTTTAAACCATGAATGCATGTTGCTGACAGAAGCAGGAAGGAATGTTTCTGTGTTGCCACATCAGCAGCTACTGCACTTCTATTCAAATTCTAAGTAACTGCAGTGATTTCATACAAGCACTTAAGAGGGATGAAACATTTTCCAAAAGCCAAAAGACTGGGACTTTTCAGGTTGGAAAAGAGGCGACTAAGGGGGGGATGCGACAGAGGTCTATAAAATCATGAGTGGTATAGAGAAAATAAATAAGGAAGTGTTATTTACTCCTTCTCATAATACAAGAACAAGGGGCCACCAAATGAAATTAATAGGTAGCAGGTTTAAAACAAACACAAGAAAGTATTTTTTCATGCAACGCACTGTCAACGTCTGGAACTCCTAGCCAGAGGGTGTTGTGAAGGCCAATACTATAACGGGGTTCGAAAGGGAGCTAGATAGATTCATGGAAGATAGGTCCATCAATGGCTATTAGCCAGGATGGGCAGGAATGGTGTCGCTAGCCTCTGTTTGCCAGAAACTGGGATTAGGTGACAGGGCATGGATCACTTGATGATAAACCTGTCTGTTCATTCCCTTTGGGGCACCTGCCATTGGCCACTGTCAGAGGACAGGATACTGGGCTTGATGGACCTTTGGTCTGACCCAGTATGGCCGTTCTTATGTTCAATTTACACAAGAATATGCAAAGAATTGCCCTCAGTAGGCTAACCAGCAAATACCTGCAGAAAAATAAATTAATCTCCAACATGAAAGACTAAATCTTTGTGATCGTGCCATTCATGGAATGTAAAATCATGCTTGCCAAAACATGTCCTTTCCACAACACCTTTGCAAGGTAGTTTGATGCTTCAGACATTAAAAACTTTGTATTCAGAGACAGGCATTATAAATAAAGAAATCGTATTACATATTGCATAAGCAAACTATGTGAAGACAAATCTCTACCCAACCACTTGTGACACTCTTGCTACTGACAAAAAACTCCAAAAGGCAACGAATGTAAGACAGATCCTGGCTGCACTGACAAATTAAACCATTTTAGATTAAATGTTTAAACATGGTTCATGCCTACAGTTTAGTCAGTGTCTGGTCAGCACAGACCAGGCATAAGTCTTTTATAAGGCACATTTTAATGCAGTTTTCATTGATGTGTCTACATTAGAAAAGTGACCCTTCACTGACACTTCATTGTCTAGCATGTTTTCTATAAAGGGTTCTGAAAACTGTTTGGCCTCAACTGTATAAAAGCAATAAAACAAGTTAAATCCAGTTGAAACAATTCCAAACTAGGTCACTCTCTAGACTTAACAATTTTCACAAAAGTCATTTTAACCCCATGGTACCCAGTCCACAATACAGGCAAAACTATGGCTGAAAGCTTTTAAAGTGAATTCTTAGCAGAGTCTTTTCTAGACTAGGTGGCTGCCACAGGATGCCACCTGTAATGCTGAATCACTATGAACTGGATTTTACTGTAGATTGAGGGAAATGTACAAACAAGCATATTTCAGCATCAAATACTGAGACAACAACTAGTTTGTTTACTTTGTAGCTTCCATAGGCCAAGCTCACTGCACATACCAAGGGTTCCCTGTATTTCTCCACTTCACTCCACAGGCTCCGTAGGAGCCACTGTCCCATTCCCCTTTATTTCAGGGACCTCCCTGTAACTCCCCCACCTGCTCCTTCATGCCTGGAGCTGTGCGTGCCCCATTCCTGGGTTTCTGTGCCCCACCCATACCAGGGTCCTGTATTCTCTGCCCCATGCCAGTGGCTCTGTGTGCACCCATATTTCCATGCCCTCCCCTCCCCCACCCATGGCAAGGGCTCTATAAGCCCCCACTTTCCCCTCCCCCATTCCAGAGTTCTCCTATTTCCCACATGAGGGGCTTTGCGTGCTCCCATTTCCTCTCCCATGGCAGGGCTTTGTGTGTGTCCCCATTTACTCCTCATGGAAGGAGCTCTGCCTGCCACCCGTTACCTTTCCCCCATGAAATAGGCTGTCTTCCCTTCTCTCCCTATACCAGGGTGTCTCAATCTCTCCTTGCCAGGGGTTCTGTGTCTCCCCTTACTAGGGTCCCACATTCCCACCCCCATGCGAGGACTGTGGGCACACCCCTATCCCCCTCCCACCTTACCTAAATTCATTCAGGATTTCAACATGTTAAACTCTATTGGGAGGATGAGCAGAGATGAGATAGGGGCAGTATTATGCTGGAAGGTGTTAACGGGTATTATCAGTCAGTTGTTTGATGTACAGCCAATTGAGAAGGTGCTTGACACTCCAGCTGTGATAAACAGATGGCAGGAGCTCCATATGTTCCCCATTTTCAATCTTTTGGCAATCTGATTTCCAAATCAGTGGGGTGCTAACCACAGATGCCAAGAACATTCCCTGAAAGTTTGGGATTGATTATATATCATGTTCAAAAGATCCCACACTGCATACAAACAAATGCCATCAAGTTGAGTGTATGGCCTCACAAGCTCAGGCAACTAGGGTTTCATAGACTAACATGCATGGTATAAAACTTTTTAGACTGTTATGTGCTAGCAAATACTGTCCTAATAGAACTCCTTTGTTGCCAACAAAGGAAGGTGTAACTGGCCTAGATTTAGTTTCGTATATAGTATAAAACTGGCCACAAGTTATGTAGTATTCAAATAACTATATACCACTTCATTCCTTTGATGCAGATGCTGATACTCTGGAGTATAAAAATCAAACCTCTGACCATATTAACCTTATCCTACTAAATCACAGAAAACTCAGTGATAAAGGTAACAATCTCTATACATTTAATCTTGCTAAAAGAGATAGTGGCAGTGGGTAAAATTTTCAGGAGTACAGGTGACTTCGACCCAAGTCCCAATTTTAAAGAGTGACTTTAGGCATAAATGTGTGACTTAGTAGGCTGGGAAGGGCCTATTCAGGGCAATGAGCCATTAGGAAAAAATAGTAGGCCTTAGGAGAAGCTTATCTCCCACTTGGTGATGAGCCTTCCTGAGAACACTCCAAACAGCCTGTGAGTAATGGCTGCTATTACTTTACAAGGACATGTGATGAGACCGCATGATGCTGGACTCCACAGACTGGTCTGGGAACCAAGCTTTGAAACAAAGGATTCCCGCCATATGCAAAAGCTATATAAGGCAGGGGAGTGACATCATCTGGTGTTCTTCACTCCCCACACAAGAAGATTCCTGGAAGCACCTGAGGAACAAAGACTGAACTGGGAGAAGTGCTAGACCCAGGCTAAAGGGATTTCTAGCCTGTGTATGAAACACCTGGGGATTCCAAGCTGCAAACCAAGTATAGTTTGTGCCTTAAGAATCTGCAGTCCGCTTGTATCATCAGTTAGGGTGAGAGATTGTTAATTCAAATCTGATCTTCTAGTATGTTACGCTTAGTTTGTGTTTTTGTTTTTTTACTAGATAATCTGCTTTGATCTGTTTGCTATCACTTAAAATTTTTCTTTTGTAGTTAATAAACTTGCTTTTGCTTTCTCTAAACCAGTGAGTTTGAGTGAAATGCATGGGAAATCGTAGCTCAAGGGGCAAAGGCTGTTGCATATTCCTCTTCATATTGAGGAGGCGGCAAACTGGCAGGATGGTACTGCTCTGGGGTCCTAGGCTGGGAAGCTGGTGATTATTTTGGCTGTAGCCTCTCTATTGTTGTTTCTCATGTAGTGGCTGGACAGAGAGCCTGCATGTAACTGCAGTTGGGTGTGTCCCTACCTGTGAATGCTGGTGAAGTGTAATACCAGGAGCGTGTCTGCAGCAACACAGTGAGAGAGGGAGCCCAGACTGGTGGGTCAGAGGGTTCAGTGGTACCCCAGTTCCAGGTGGCACCCCGGAGGGAACCCATCACAGAGGGAATAAGAAATGCAGAAGAAAATAGCCCTGAGTATCTGGAAGAAACGGGGAGGAAAGTTAAACAGCAATGACTCTGGTTACTTCTCAGGTGGTGCCTAGGTATTAACGCAAAAGATGGTGTTACAAGCTCCTCCCTCGATTACTGCCACATACACACACCCCTCAACAAAAAGAGCAGAATTTCTCTTTCACTGACAGAAATCAGTTCAGTTCTGGGTAGGAGATCTTTAATGCCCTGACTCAGGAAGCAGCTCCTGACACACTCCTCTAAGGAGGAGGACATCTACATGGTTAAGGCACTAGCCTAGGATTCAGGAGATGTGGGTTCAATTCCCAGTTCTGCCACAGAATTCCTGAACAAGTTATTCCAATGGAGGCATTGAAGAACAGGTTGGACAAACACTTGTTAGGGATGGTCTACCTTGTTAGGTTTACTTGGTCCTGCCTCAGCACAGGGGCTGGGCTTGATGACCTCTGAAGGTCCCTTCCAGCCCTACACTTCTATGATTCTAAGGAAGAAGAGTAGGGTTCCTTCCTCATTACCAAGTTCCAGTATAACCTCAGGCCACACACACCTTCCATCACCCCACAACAAATGGCTCTGATTACATCTAAGTTAAGTTTCTACAAGAGCTGTTTAAACTTTAATTCGTCTAAGCTGCATAATGCTGCTCATTTTCATGAAAATGTTGAAATATACAATAGTGATGTGCTCTGCAACAGAGTGAAATACAGGACACAGCTTGTATCCCATAATCCTTGATACTTTTTCAACTGATCGGCTTTGCACTACAGAGTTGAAAGTAGCCACTATACACTCTAATGTTATAAGTAGTATTGTTTGAGAGGATCACAGTATCCAACCTGGTAAAACTCTGTTCTAACTACAACTAAACATGCTTAATCTCCCCATTTGCCAGACTATCACTCTGTCAGGGTAGAAAGTTCTTTGAATCTTAATACTAATACCATCTTGACAATATTTGACAAATATAGAATCAATAATCCAGAATGTCATCTTTCAACTAATTACCTGGGTCCCACTTTGTATTTTAAAAGTCTGGTAGAAAGCACCTGGGAGTTGGATTTGTCAATATCAATGTAAACCAGTTGTAAATACATTTATTTGAACAACAAAGGCCCTCAAAAGGCTGCCAAACCTTTCCAATCTGCCACTGTTAAAGACAAGCTTATCTGACATAGTCAGCTGAAGATTTTAGATCCTCTTACACATACAAGAGGTAAGGACAATCTGCTTCCATGGATCAGAGTCACTTAGCTCTATGTGCCAAAGCAGCTAAAGAAATTTCCTGCCCAAAAAACTTCCAGGCATTAAGGAGTGCATAACACATGGATCACTGGCAGTATGTAGCTAGTGATGACTTGGACAAAGGTCCAAACACACATTTTAAAAACAAGGATCCTCTTGCACAGGACGAAGATTAGGACCTTTGGATTCTCTTGTGAAGTAAAATAATCTCCTTTCAAAAGCAAGTCAATAAATCCTGCTCTTGGTTATTAAAATAAACTACAAGTCCTAGATGTTGCAAGTGGCAACTGTACCAAAAAAGAACAAAAGTTAAGAAGCCAATAGTAGCCCACAGATGAAGTTCAAGAATTACAGGGGTTTCACAAACATGCCATGGCGCACAGGGAAAAAACCCTCAGTGGTCAGGGTCTAAGCTGAGACCAACCAACTCTTTCTCCCCAAAATTCCATCCAATCATAGCCAGGCACACCTAGCCTCTTCAGAGATACACATGCTCTCTGCAGTCTGTGACTCTGCCCAAGTTCTTCTCCTGGTGGGTGGGTGTGAGAAAGAGAGAGAGAGAGATGAGCGGGTGGGGGAAGAGCTTTTTACCCCCATTCATGGGAGCTCTGTTCTCAAGATACCTTAAAAGATACAGAGACAGCAAGAATCCCAATTTCTTGCTTCAAAGTGAGACCCCCTAAGAACGGTCCCTCCCCCCCACCCCAGGAATGTTTCTTACATTTAACCCTACAGAACAGTTTCCATGCTATACTCCTTATAAAATAGTTTCCCCTCAAAAATAAAGCTTACATGAAGAGAAACTTTCAGTAAGTACCACACTGTGATCAGTAGTTAGCAATTTCATACTGACTTCCTTGGTGTCGATCTACTTGTACACTGGAATGGCTGGAAAACCAAGTACCATCTGATGACACCGGCATTTTCTTTCATTTTATTTAGCTAAGTTGAGACCAACATGAATTCAGTTCCCAGAGAATAGGATCTTTAAAGCCTCCCATGCTCATTTAATAAGTAGACTTTTTCCAGTATTTGCATGCAATGCCTGAGAGAATTATTATAATTTGTCTACAAAACTGGGTGTTCCTCTCCATGTTCATAATTCAACACTATTCCAACTACGTCTCAATATTCACACCTCCAAAGTAGGAGAAGGCTGACAAATTAAAGAAAATATGGGGATGAAGCAATTAAGCCCAAAATCCTTCCAGCAGAGGCCGTATTCTCAAGAAAAGTCTGCCTTGGAAAATTTTGGTGTAAAAAACCCATAATGGGAAAAAATTGAGTGGAGAAGTAAGAGCACCTTAATAGCAGAATTTGATAGATTAAACTCAGTCTTCAGTCTGGGCAAAGACACAGAAATTAATACTTTAATGAGAACAATGTGCTTTAGGAGATATGTTGTCATCTGTTTGGACCTAGTTTTCTGTAAAGCTACCATGTAGCAGTTAATATCAATTTATAAAGGTTGTATCTACTCAACTGAGAGAAGTTATTTTAAAAAAGGTTAGATTTTGTGGAATACATAAAGTTACAGAATCCATAATTTTATGCATCTATTACTTTCTACTTAGCTATCTAATTCTCCAAGTGTATTCAATTGCATTTTTAAAGATATCGGATGCGCTTATCCAGGCACTTGGCTTCTCCAATTCAAGGCTTAAAGTGAGTGGTTTTAACAGGGGGCTTCAAATGAGCTACAGTCAGCCTGGTTTTCTACTAAGACACTTCCACAAAAACTACCTGCTTTGGATAAAATCAGAAACCAGTACTTTAGGGACAATTGCATAAGGGTCAAATAGGGATGTTTACGATTTAGGCATGTAAAATCTTGATGTTGAAGTTTATGAAATTCTAGTTTTAAATGCAAGTTAGAAATTTAATAAGGCAAGATTATCTAAACTACTGTAAGCTTTTAATTATCACTCCAAAGACTGAAATTAAAGAAACTTTATTAAAGTTGAGTCAACTGTTCTGGTCTTTGATGGCCATTAGCAGTGCTTATTTCCCAAATGGAGGCAGAAATACATGTTGCAACACTGTCCAAATCCTCTGTAGTTGCTGACAATTTAGCAGAAGCTGGTACAGACCACGAAGTATGAGGATGTAAGGACTTATCTGATGCAAATGAAGACCTGATACAAGCATTCTAACTTATTACTGAAAGCATTCATATAATGTTTGCTTTAATGCAGCTATGAGAGGCTTTTGAAGATATAAGTTGTTTAGACAGCTTTTTTGATATTTCAAGAAATTTACCAATTAGTAAATTCATTACACAACAACAGAGGTTTCCCCAGAGACCTGAGATTGGGTGGGAATTTGGTCTGAATCCATAGATCTAGGTGGCTTCAGGGCTAAAACGGGGTTATCTGCATTGCTCAGACTACTGAAAATAAAATCCAAGTAATTTGGTGAAGTCCTATTTAACTAGAATCTATTTAAAACACACGTTAATTAAATCTCAACAGGAAAATGAAAACTGATGTTGGAAATAAACTCATTTTAAAGATTAAAAATACAGCTCAAACATGCAGACTAGCACTATGAGCCAACCCACCAGCAAGCTGTTCTTAGCAGGTATCCAAGCTGCTGCACATAAAAGATTGTGTTTCTAGGAAGCACCACATTGTTTCTAATCTCAGAGAGCTGATTTGTGGATAGTTGATTCATGTGAGGAAAAGGGGGAGATGGAAAAGGTGCTCCTCTTATGACAATCTTACAATATAATTAGGTCTTTCTGCCAAGTTGTTTCTTGTTATAAACTCAAAAAGATCTAGGTGTGGGCATCCTATCAAGTTATTCCTCCTAGGAAAATAAGCACATCACAGAGAGGTGTTCAAGTTTTGATACCTATATACATCTCCATCCTTCAAGGAATAGAGTCCTGACCAACTATACAGGAGAACCAGAAGGCGACTATAGATAAGGCACTGCCAAGCACAACCAAGAAAATAAGAAAACAGAAAAATGTTAATCACATTCATGATAATTAAATTCTAGAAGTAGTTTAAGTGCTATTCATAAATCAAAGATCCTCTGAAATACATTAAGCTGATGTACTTTTAGTAGCCTAATACAAAAACTTCAGTACAGTACTATAATTATAAATGAAATATTGGCATGTGTTCGCAAAAATCGAGGGTTAAGTTTAAACACACCAATGGTCTCACTGAACTCAGACTACTCATCTGATTAAAAGTTAAGTATGTGCTAAATCTTAGCAGGATTGGGAAATAGGCTGCAGGCCCCAAGACAGTTGGCATCTCTTGTATTTGACCACAGAAGTATCATGCACACACTGTGGGTCCATATAAATAGATCTTTAAAATCTCAATTCCTCAACATAATGCCCTCCTCTTGATCAAAGAAAAAAAGTCTTTCACCAATTTACCTTTTGAATTTCTATTAGGACTAAGTCAAACAATCTCTAAAGTTTTGTATAAAATTACTAAGGGCAGCTCTACACCTTAAAACCCCTGCATCATTGCAGCTGCGCCGCTGTAGTACTTAAGTGAAGGCGCTCCTACGCTGACGGGAAAACTCTCCCATCAGTGTAGTTAATCCACCTCCCCGAGAGGCCATAGATATGTCAGTGGGAGAAGCCCTTCTGTCGACATAGCGCTGTCTACACAGGGGATTTATGCTGATATAACTACGTGGCAGAGGGGTATGGATTTTTCACACACCCCGGGCAAAGTAGTTACAGGTCTGTCGCATCCTAGGCGCATTTAACATGCGTGATTTCACCTTTACGCAGTCGGCAAAAACAAAAACAAAAAGAGAAAAGTAACAATTTAAATACTGTTTCTGTAGTGCGGCCGATTCCGCCTGCCATTACACTTAATGTAATTTTGACTATACGCGATTTTTGCTTTAGGCACTGACTGCGGAACGTAACCCCAGCATGAGATGAGACAGACCTGTATACCAATACTGTATAGGTCTGCAGTGTAGACGAGACCTAAGATTATTATATAGTCACTAACAGCTTGACTAGAACAGTTGATTTTAGAGAGTCTACCACATACTGTATCTTTAAACATAAATTGTCCCTCAGGCTTTAGCTTTACTAGAACAGACATGTTTAAAAATAAAATCCCTACAAGACAAAACAGAGCACACAGTCTCAATTCCTGATTAGTCTCATGTACTGTATACAAGATACAATGCCCCTTCGGTATATTTATATACTTCAAAAAGTATGTGCTCTCAGCATTTTGGGCTGTTTCATTCCATTTTTCTGGCAATAAAATAGGTGTAAAATAAATTTGCTGGGATCTTGCTAGTGTGGAGCTTCCTGTTCTGTTTTATAAAAAGGGAAGACATGTAACTACATAAACCTGACATTTATCTATGGTGTATAAATAGCTGAAACAAACTGTAGAAAAATACACAATTAGTCATGAAAGTAAAAGTAAATTCAGCTTTATTCTTTAAATCTGATAAAGGGCTGTCTGGAGGGCTGATATATGCACCAAATGGTAAACTTTCCACTCAACCAAGCAAAAATTCATTTGGAAATCATTTAACACTCTCAGCTCTGCTCCTTTTCCTACTGGTACTGATCAGACTGCACATCAGTCCAATTTCTTGGGTGTCTGAAAAAAGGCAAACACCTGGCCTCCACGTTGCATTCAAAACTCAAAAGGCCATGGAAGTTTAAAAATACTTTTAGAACAGCTTCCAAAATCATTCTACCACCAAAGAATCATCATCATAGAGTGGATCTCCATTTAATTCCCACCCACAATACTTTCTAAAATCTTACAAGTGAATTGCAATAAATTATTAGAGTAGTCGAATGTCAATTTCATTCGAACTACAACAGACCCTGCACCTTCCTTCAGGGGTGAGACTTCTGTAGACTCCTTCCCACAGGTAGGGTATAATGGGGCAGAGAAACCTCTTGGTGCTACTGAGGAAGAAGTCAGATGTTTACATCACTCCTTTTCTAAAAGCTGCAGTACCAGCATATTAGTAGCTGAGCTCCCACAACTCCATGCCATCTCTGCCGCCACCCACTTCCACACCCAGCAACCACAAAGTTTAGGAGTACTCCTCAGCACCCTTATAACAATTCCCTCCCCTCTGCCAGTCATGATGGATCTTCAATGGAATAGTAAGCAGAGGATACTTCCTATCAATGGTTAAAATGCTGTTAGCTGCTCTAGTCTGCGACATATCAAAGCAGCATTCAGATAGACCAGGCGTCCAGGAGGAAGTAGAAGAAAAAAAATCTCAAAACAGAATTTGAATCTAAAACTAAGATGTTAGAGATGTTAGTCAAGGGAGACACAAATATTTGACCTGTCTTTTATGACTTAGAGGACTTCCCCCCCCCCCCAGGTTCTTATGCTTGTGTCACACAAGGAATATCAGGTCCCTAAATCATTTTGGGTAAGGACGAATGCAAGATCTTTTCAAGGCCCACACAGTGGTATAACAGAAGGGTTTATCCAAGCTGCAGTCTGATTCAACATCTCTCCTCCCCGCCTTAACTGGAGGTAAGACAGCTGCAGTTCAATCTTCAGATTGGATGTTGTGAAGATCTTCTAATATTTACAAAGCAAAATTTGTAAAGATATCCATGATTTAAAACTTCATAGCTAACCTCACATTTGGTCAAAGCACAGACAGAGGTCCAAACAAGGACAACATTTCTCATTTGCTTCTGCTATTACAGACAAGATTCTAGATACCAAATTTATACAATTATATGAGTACATATATAAACATCACACCATCAGCTTTGCTTCTTATAAAGAGCTGCTATTAGTAAAGCGAGGATGACAGAAGTGGGCAAAATGAGACAGCCGGTTACTTGAAATGGAATCAATCCAAAACAAATCCATGCCACCTTTGGCAGAAGGTTGAACCAGGCACGAACAAGTGACCAGGCTTTCATCAAATGAGGCTAGGAAACAGGATATATACCTCTACCCCGATATAATGCGGCCCGATATAACATGAATTTGGATATAACGCAGTAAAGCAGTGCTCGGGGGGAGGGAGGGGCTGCGCACTCCGGCGGATCAAAGCAAGTTCGATATAACACGGTTTCACCTATAACGCAGTAAGATTTTTTGGCTCCCGAGGACAGCGTTAGACCGGGGTAGAGGTGTATCATTAGAGGGACAGAAAACTACAGAAGGAGAATCGCAAAGTGGAAACTCCAAGGAAACTCCAAATCTATGTCTAAAATTGACCCAAAAGAGAAAATGTATAAAAAAAATACAATATCTATCCTGTTTTCTAACCCGGGTTATTTGAAAGAGATAAATCACTCCTGAAATGGAACATGCTACCACAACACAAGATGCACAACTCAAAAAATCAGTTGCTGTCTATAGAACCAAAGCTGGAGTAATAAAGGTGAGGAAAAAAGAACAGTACCTGCTGAGGTTCAAAATGAAGAGATGGGAAATGTTTCATACATATCTTAGGGTATAACAAATATGCTTACATATAATTATTTTGTACATTTTAAACAAATCTTCATTATTGCCTCTATTTATAGTCTTAAGGGAAACAGTTGTACAAGTGGTATTGCTACTAGGGCAGAGGTCCTCAAACTGTGGGGCACGAAGAAACGTTCAGGGGGACATGGGTGGGGCCCAGGCCAGCCCCCACGGGGGGTGGGGAGGCAGCACCATCCAGCTCTGCTCCTGGCCCCCACCCCCCAGCTGTGGCGCCAGCCTCAGCTGCCTTACCCTTGTCCACATTCCCCCATCCTGGAGCCATGGTCCTGACCCCGGCTCGGGGATCGGGGGCAGACAGGGGTGAGGGAGGGCGTGAGATAAAAAGTTTGGGGACCACTGCACTAGGGGAAAGTGCAGCAGTAGGCATCTTAGGGCCTGTCTACACTACCGCTTAAGTCGATGTAACTTACGTTGCTCAGGGGTATGAAAAAGACACCTCCCCGATTGCCGTAAGTTACATCGACTTAAGCTCTCTCCAGACCGTGCTATGTCAGCGGGAGATGCTCTTCCGCAGACATAGCTTCTGCCTCTCATGGAGGTGGAGTAATTATGCCGACGGGAGAGCGCTCTCCCATCAGCATTGCGCGTCTTCACCAGATGCGCTACAGCGGCACAGCTGCACTGGTGCAGCTATGCAGACACAGTGCAGTAGTGTAGATTTGCCCTCAGATTCACATCTCAGGAGTTGCTCAAGACAGAGTCATCAAAATAGTAATTTCATCAGGTTCCCTCTCTTTATCTGGTCTGGCCAGAACACCATAGGATCAAGAGAAAGGAAGCCAAGTAGTGGAGATGGTCTCAGCAGGGAGCAGTGGTGATTATGATGGCAATGCTGGTCAATGATGCTCCAAAGCTCCCTCCCACACTTTCTACTCACTGTCATACTGAACTATTTAGCTTGCCCAGTGCACCTCAGAAGCGTCCAGAGGTGAACACTGTCTCATCAAAACTATTAATTCACATTAGTTTTATTTATATATTGCCACTTCATTTTATGGTAGAAATGGTCTGTTGATATAAAAATTCTGTGATCTCATCAGAACCTTGAAACTATGTACTCACATCTTTTTTATACAATCTCAGTTTACATCAGAATATTTCTTTAACTGTTCTGCAATTTCTTTAAAGGATTTTATCTAATAAGATTATAGATTAAGATNGGGGGGGGGGGGGGGGGGGGGGGGGGGGGGGGGGGGGGGGGGGGGGAGGAGAGAGAGGGAGGAGAGGGAGAATCCATGGCAAATTTTGTGGCTGTGGAGTCAAGAGGCCCCAAGTATGTATGTTTTCTTTCTTCGGAATCAATAGGGAACCAAAGCTCATCATAGTTTTAAGGAAGTGCCATTTTTCACATATGTAAAAAGGAGCCTCTGACCACTCAAGCATAGTTATTACTCTGTTGTCTTAGCCAGTTTATGATTAAAAGACTACAGATACTGCCTACATAAAATTTATCCCTACAGCTTTAAATGTAATCTTCAGCTTCTGTACCAAACCTTTTAGTAACATTGCAGTGCATTGTTAAAAGTTCAGCATATTTCACTAGCAGCATTTCAAAAAAGTGAAGTATATTCTGTAGTCTGTAACCATTTGGAAATAAGAGGCATTACATAAATACAAGACATTAGAAATAAATTATGTACAGTAACATGAATTTTACTTTCAAACCTGTTTAAAGACAGTTTAGAGATGTTTTAAAACAGTTAATTTTTTGGCAGAAATGTACAAAATTACATACTGGGGTTTCTTTCAGGCATGGTTTGTTCCACTGATCTGGACAAAACTAAGAACTGAGGCTTATACCATTATGTTTCATGAAACTGAACAGTTGTTTTAATCAGTTTTAAAATTAGAACATGTTATTGCTGTAAGTTACAGAGTTCTTCTGGTAGCAAAACTGAGTACCTTACCTGTGCATCGAAAACCCAAGGGTTCCATCAAGTATATATCACTTTTCCACTAAACAGCCCTTCAAAAGTTTTAGGAATTGTTTTCAGTGATCATTAAAATACCTCTGAAGACATTTTTGCATTATATGAATCTAGTTTTATAACATCATTTAATAAGTTCTTTGCAAAGAAGTACATTCAACGTAAGTAAAACTATTTACTGTAGTGTACACTGCAAAGAATAAAGTTTAGACTACTTACTTGGGATACACAGGCTCATAAAGATACTTGTCCCTTGACGATGGAATATCAAAAAATAAGATGTATCCATTTGCAGTCTGAAAGAGATAGATGTTGCAGCTTTTACAAATGTTGTATGTGTGTGTGTATATGTAAAACTTACAGGAATTCCAATAAAAACCATTATAGAAGTCTCAAATATTTTACACACTAAATAGAAAATCCTGTAAAAAATCCTTAATTTCATATACCAGTTTCAATAGAGTGGTTACCACACCATGCGTGTATGTGCTACTTAAGACAAAATATGGTTGATCATAAACAAGATGCTTCAATTAACCTTACATCAGCCAATGATATGCAAAATGTTACACAAGAAAGTTATACTGAACAACCCTGAAATCAAGATGCATTTCTGCTAAAAATCCATACTACTCCTTAAAATCCACCATATGGATCACTTGTACAGTAAAAGACAATATGAAAAGCATACCACTGGTAGGTATTTTCCTCCTTAAATGTGGAGATCAGAGTTCAGACTGTAGGAGTATGGGCCTGATTTTTAAAAAGGTATTTAGGCACCTAGTGGGATTTTCATTTAAATGAATGGGAGTTAGGGACGTAAGCACTTTCAAAAATCCCACTAGGTGCCTATATGAATCTAACATCCAAATACTTTTAAAAATCGGGCCCGAAGTGCCCACAAAATTGTGCAGTAAAGCCAAGCTGCTGCAGTAAACACTAGAGTAGCATATCCTCAGCACCTCTGAGACTGGGAAAGAGGGGGCAATGGGTTTAGGCATACCATACCACCATAATTCAAACAAATCTGCCTTTCAATATGACAGAAGTAGTTTCAAACTTTTTAAATATTTTATTAATCTAGCAGACGTATGTTTATTCAGTCATTAACATGTACAGTTAAGACTAAGAATTCATACAATGCCTGCATAAATACAGCAGAGGCAGATGACCAAGAAGGTCCCAAGTCAGCCAGCCAGCAGTTTCTTACCAAATGTTTAGCAGCAGCATCTAGACAAGTGGGCAAATGCATTTAAACTAAACTATGTCTCATTCATTTTAAAACTGGATGGGCAAGCACTCAAAGCAAAAAAGACTGAAGGCAAGAAGCAAAGAAATATGAAAGGTTTCAAATTTCTTTCCAGCGCTGGTTTCCTGTTTTTCAGCTAAGGAACCAAAAGGGAAACATGCTTGTTCACTTATTTCATCAGCTTAAATAGAGTTTTTGCACCGAAACCTCAGTGCTTTTTAATATATTCAATTTGAGTTTCAGCTTCAAACTAAAAAACAGGAATATAAAAAAATAAATGGGATTCTTCAAGGCAAATACCTTTCTTCCTCGAGATGACAAAACACGCCACTCTGACCTTGAGAGAGTTAAGTTTCCATTTATTTCCAGCCACTGTGCAACAAAATTAACTTCACTGCACAATACATGGTACAGAAACTTAACATGCATCTATTTCTAACATCTACATAAGTTTTTTCCATTGCTTAGCACCTGTTCAAATATTTAAACTCATAAGAATCCTATCCAGATAGGAAAAGTAAAACAATACTGTAAAGTATCTTCCTACTGACATTAACATACAAAAGGCCTTCTTGAATTCCATCCTTAATACAAGCTGCTATCCTTAGGTTTACTTCTGAACAGCACAAACGCCATCAATGAAGCTACTTGAACAATAAAGGAACTGAACATTTTATTACAAGTTTGATGCAAGCTCACTATAATCATTCAACTGCGCAATTACTTTACACTAGGTAGGATAGTTTTACACTGAAATACATTGAAATAATAAACTGCCACACTCTACAGCTTCCCAATGCCCTGGTCACTCTGTGTCAATAGACTGCCAGGACATCCACCTTCCTTCTTTTGAGAGATCTGAGATACATATGCTTATAAATTCAGGAGTGTATTCGTTGCATTGCAAAGGATTCATCCATATGATTTACCTTTGATAGTGTGAGACTAATTAACTCTGTTCCTATAGCTTTTTATTAACAGCAGAATCCCACTGCATATGCTGGGAATTGAGTCCTGAACAGAAAAACATATTAGAGGACTCATGGAAGACAGGCAGCAGCAGGGGAAGTATAGGAAAAGGAGAAGGACTAGAAATACATTTGATACTCTGGTTTCATCTAGACCAGCTGTTCTCAAACTGTGCATCAGGACCACAAAGTGGGTCACAACCCCATTTTAATGGGGTCACCAGGGCAGGTATTAGACTTGCTGGGGCCCGGGGCCGAAGCCCCAGACCCATTGCCCGGGGCCGAAGCCTCTCGCCCGGGACAGTGGGGCTCAGGCTTTGGCCCACCCACCTGGGGCAGAGGGGCTTGGGCTTTGGCTTTGTCCCTGCTCGCCCGGGGCGGCGGGACTCAGATGGGCTCAGGCTTCAGTCTCCTGTCCTGGGGTCATGTAGTAATTTTTGTTGTCAGAATGGGATTGCAGTGCAATGAAGTTTGAGAACGCCTGATCTAGATTAAATCTTTTTGGTCCTGTTGTAACAATGTAATTGACTGGCAATTGAACAGAGTTAACATGATTATAAATGTTAATCTAGATACCCTACAAACATTTGTTCCTAGCCCTGATTCCGTCTAGAGCTCAGCCTGAGGCACGGTCAAAAAAGGAAGGGGAAGATAACAGCAAGATGAAGTGGAAGAGTTTTACACACATTATAGATGCAAGCAACAATAATGTCCCTAGAGAAGTAGCTTTTGCTACCTATTGTAATTTCAATTTATTTCTGCATTTGACATCACTTTGGTCATCTGGGGAACAGTAAAACTCAGTACATGCAGTCAATTGCTCCCTTGCTGAGAAGATGAACAAGGGCGCACATCTTTTTTCCCCCCCCCCACAAGGAATTTTATATATTATAAGGTCAACAAATTTATCTTCCAATTCAAGAATGTATATAGCCCTGGCTGTCTAATTGAGAGCTAGTGCTATCACTTTTCTTGAGCAGGAAGTAATTAAGACTCTGAAGCTGCACCTTATTCACCTGAATATGCCTCTGAAGCTGCACCCTTAATTCACACATCTGGCCACACTTCTAAGATTCACTAATGCCAGTTATCTGACTGAAGTTTAATTTCAGGCACAAGGCACCGGTTATGCAAAGGCTTTTTTTTTAAATTATGTTCATTTGTGTCTTGCAAATTTGCTTGTGTTTATAACATGAGACATATTAGAAACCTCATGACTAGCTATGTTTCAACAATGGTTTGACCTTCATTCTGAATGTAGGTTATTTTGGTTTATGAAACTGAAACTCACATGAACTCGGTCTTGAAGACATGGGAGTTCAGAATTTCCACCACCTTGCACCAGCAATATATTAAGTACTATTCCTATAAAAACATTCTAGAGTACTGTAACTTATCCAGGAAATTACTAAAAATCAACTCTGGTTCACAATACAGCACATCAATCTCATGTCAAATGTGTCCTAACACTTTTCAACACCCCAAAAATATATTTGTTAATATTATGCAGCATATTTAAGCAGTTTAGCTTAATTTAAACATTCATGAAACTAGCTTTTTCAATCCTAATTGTAGCAACTCATTTGGCAGTTGGAAACTGAAGTGATTTTGGAAGACCATGGTTTGTGTAAGAAAACACACTAATACATGACCTGTAGCATATGCATATGTACTTCATCTTAACACCTGATATCCCTTTTAGGTACAAATGTGAGCATGTACATCATCTGATGAACACAGACTCTTCCCTGTTACATTGCTTAGACACTCCATGGGAGTGTCATTGGGCCAAATTCTGCTGTTACACTTCTGCAAGACCACTCGCTAATGTGCTGCCTTGGAACAGAGGTGGCCAGTAGAGTAAAGCCCTTAGGCTCAAACTCTGCCATAATATACACAGGGGAAAAAAGCTCAAGGGATAAATGTTTACTGTGTATATTTTATTGAACGATTTTGTATTTTTACTCACAAGAGTTCCATAGGTTAAAATAGTGGCTTTTAAGGTGTTTGAGCAGCATTATAGCAATTTATCAGATACTTAATTTAGTTAAGTCCAGGAAAGACTCCAGCAGAGAAAGAAGCACAAAAGACAGATTTAATCAAATGATGTCTGGCTATTCACCTGATTTCCAGAAGTACCCACCCAGTCCACGGAGTCATAATTTAAAAGTTGTGCAAAACTAAATGGCAATAACTTAATACAATATCTTATTGCAATCCTCAGTTCACAATTAAAATTTGAGAAAACAAGATTTACAAGAAGTTCACCCTATAATAAATAATTCAACATAATGATTCATTATGAATAAGATGCCACTTGCATACAGTGACAGTTTAAAATGCTGAAGTTACTGTAAAGCATTGATATTAGCTTGGTAATGCTATAATACAGATGAACTAAAGATCCTTCTTTCTCTAGCGGTGAAGCTAGAAGAATGCTACATAACATTATTGTAAAGTTCTACTTGGCCAGTCACTCTGGGAGAATAATGTTTTTGCTAAGTAAATAAAACTCCATATTAGCCTTCAGAGAGTAGATTTTCTTGACAGTTTTGTAAGGCTACTATAGCACATAGACAAAAACAGGATTTACTAAAGAAAGCAAAAATGGCCACATTGTAAACAATCAGATTTGTACAATATCTGATGAGTTTCTACTAAAGAATCTTACACAGAGATTTATGTTTTTAATATAGTAGGGCAATCGCTAATGAAAATGCTAAAGACAATTTATATTTGAAGAATTTATATCTAACATATTTGTGTGTGTGGTTCAGATGCAGTATATCTGATGAATAGCTAAGCTTTCAGTACTTAAAGCCTTCCAACCATCTGAAAATTTATTTATTTTGTGTCTCAACGCAGCTTAGCCATACAAGCAACAACACTGCTGAGAACAGCAAAAACCAGAACTCACTGTCCCTATACAAAAATTGGAGAGGAAGACAGAATCTCTTTCCATACAGGACTGGTGACTCTGGAGTTCTCTCCCAGTTTCCTTTCTATCCCAATCCACACCTCAAATATTTATCTTCTTGAAATCTTGTCCTCCCTTGGCTTTTGTGACTTCAACCTCTTCTCTAATCGCTCTTCAGTGGGTCCTCCTCATCTCCAACTTTTGGTGGGGATCCTACAGAACTAAACCTGGGCTCCTTCTTTTGTGCCCCTATACATTGTCACTGGATAACCTCACATACATACAACTTCAGGCAACTTTATGCTGATGACCCAAAAACGTACCTCTACATACCATCTGAACCTACTTCTTCACTTGTCTTTAACATCTCATGGATGTCAAGTGATAAAACTCAACATGGCCAAAACTGAACTCATGATCACCATCCTTCTTAAACCTTCCTCTATAATACTTAGTCCTGCCTTGAGTGCAAGGGACTCTACTAGATGACCTCTCGAGGTCACTTCCAGTTCTGATTCCCACACACACCATCTTCCTCAACCTCGGCCCATAATCTAGATATCACCTTCAATTTGGCCTTCTCTTTAGACCCGTACATCCATGTCATATCCAAGTCTTGATGTTTCTTCCTATACAGTTAAGATCCAGCCTTCCTCCTCTTCACACTACCAAAACTCATCTTACATCTTGACTACTGAAATCTACTCTCTAGCCTTTATTGCTGCAACCTTGCCTCTCAAATCCATTCAATATGCTGCTGCTAAGATAGTTTTCCCAGCAATTTGCTTGATCACGCTCCCAGCTTTTCTACTGGGCTTTTCCATTCATAAGATACAAGCTTCTTGTCTTTAAGGTTCTTCAGGAATGAATCTGATTTAGTAGCTATGCAGCATGAAGTCATAATGTTGAAAGCTGCCTTTGCTCCAGTGTTCCCAGCGTTTATTACCTATCGCTCAGCTTCTCTCTCAAAACACTCCATTGCTCATTCTCATGCCATTCCCTATGCATAGGAAAAACCTCCCCCAAAATATCCATAAAGCTATTACTTTATCCTCTAAGATTCACTTCTACTGTGATGTCTATGCAGCTGAAAAGCTATGGCTACTACTTACCAAGCAAGATGTTCTTTTTTTAAAACACTGTTACCTCATCCTTCCTTTACCCTCTCCCCATCTGTTTGTTTGACCCATCTATTAAGTCTTGCCTGTAGACTCTGGGGCAGGGACTGCCTTTGTACTTCATGTCTGTAAAATGCCTAGGACCAAGAGGCATTGATTCCTGACCGGGGCCCTTAAGCACTACTGTAATACAAATAATGAACATCCACAATACTCCTCTGTGCAAAATTCAAAACTAGCTTTAAGTTTTTATTATGCATATCATGCATGAGAGAACTGGTGCTATACCAATGATCAATATTGATTATGGTTTGTATAGTTGGCCTTTATATGGGACTTGTTACCTATGGCACAGAATGCCTTTTGGCATTAGTTAAGATTGATATATACACTCACTCTCTCTCACACACACACACAAACATCACAATTTCAAAGAAAACAATTCTCTACTTACTGAAACAGCTATCATGGTGCTGTCAGGCCTCCATTCTGCTTGCTTATAGGGTCCAAACTGAGAAGCTGGTTTTGATAGTTCCTTGTAGCTTACAATTAATACACTGGGCTGGGGAAAGAGTAATAAACGTAGTTACATTTCATGTCTGAAGGGTAAAGGAATATGGCTTTTGTTGTTTTTCTGCTGTGTCATTGTGCCACAAAATAAAATCAAGTTATTCTGATGCTAAGAAACAGAATTTCAGGGAAACCATTACTGTACAGTTGATAAAGAATAGCATACTGCTTTTGAAAGGGATTACACACTTTGCAACAGATGTTCAATATACTTACTAAACCTACTTCACAACTTCTAAAACCAGGCCACTTCCTATATAAATGTGCTTCAGACACCAGATCAAGTGCTATTATATAATACACAGGCAATGAATATTATAGGTGGAGCTTGTATTACCACTTATTAAGAGTGCCTGACATTGCTCACTGTAAGACTATCTTTGGTTCTTATAATTTTGCCAAAACATTTGGGCTGAATTTTTTCTATACCAGGTGTCTGCCTCAGGCTAAATTTTATGGAGAAAAAAAAAAAATCAGCCAAAATTTCTGAGAACAAGGCTTAGGAAAAATAAGTTTTGCCCCTATGCTTTGGTCAGCCACAAATCCAAGATTTAAAAAAATTTCAAAAATTGCAGTTTGCACATCACAGTTGACTTGCTAAAACTTTGCAGCTTGATTCCACAAAGTTTGAGCAGAACTTTCCCTGCAATTGTGGTTCCGGGCTGCTGCAGGCCAAGCTGGGGCTAAGCACTGAAACAGAGCAAGACGACTGTCTCTTCTGTAATTAAGAGCCAGAGGGTGAGACTAGAACTTGCTGGGCAAATAGACTGGGAATGATTAGGTGAGGCGAACAGGACTGGAACAAAGAGGCAAAGGTTGGTAAAAGACAGGACAGGGACAGTTTGGACGGCATGGGGCAGAAGGGGTGAAACTTGGGGTAATGAACAAAAAAGTCTGTGCCCGCTAGAGCACAGACCCCTCCAATGTCTGGAATGCAACCCAAGATTCCTGTGAAATCCACTGACAAAGCGTCCCACCGCCTTCTACTGGTGGTCCATATAGAGGATGACAACCTACCACCATCAGTTACTCTCCAAGTTCAAACAGAGGTCCGTGCAGTAGATCTAAAAGTCCGAACTCTCATGAAGAATCATGTAGGCATCAATATGATGCCACATGATGGAATTTGTTTATTCTGTTTTATTTTTAAAATACCTAGGAAGCTACAAACAATAACCATATGTTAAAGAAAAAAATAGTATGTGCTCATGTAATTAAAGACAGTATCATAATGCATACACACAAGGTATCAAGATTCAACACGAGATCAGGAATGCTTCTGAATTCAAGTTACCAACCATTTTGACCAAACTTATGAAATGTCACTTTAGTTGTAAGCCAAGATCAAATGAATTTAAAATGGCTTTATTTCCTTAATTTGTATCTTACCAGCATGCTTTTTGTGTTTTCTGTATCTTCATTAGAATCTCAGTAATTTCCACTAGTGATTAGACCGATTACCAGCTACTTGATTTTGAGCATTTCAGTAGCAAGTGAAAAAAAAATCTCATTAATATATTCAAGCTTAGCTTTAATTTGTTCATGTGATTACTTTACACTAATTATATTTATTAACACTATGAAGTCTTTGTAATACTAGACATTTCTTTATTAGAACACTATGAAAACTGGAAATAAATTAATTCTATGCATGCAAGTCATAGGATGCACAAATTAATAAAGTTTGACTATACTGATTTACAAAATAATTTTACTCCATAGCATTGCTGCAATTCAAAGGCATGTCTAAAAAGATTAGTAGCCAGCAGAGTACATTTTATTTGGCCACATTTTGTGGTGTTTCTGGAAGTGAAGATACTGTTTTCCTTACTAGAATAGATAGTTCTAAATTAATGAGTGATCAAGTTAGCCTACCTAGACATAGAATTTAGCAGTGGAATGGCTACTGTTACAACCTGGTTCCATGTGCTGAAATCAATAGCATGCCTCCACTGATGATGAAAAGAGGTGCAAGTTATAGGAAGGGTTCACACTAGTGGATAGACTAGCAAAGATGAAACTAAGTACATTATAGGGCAAGCTACATTGTTTTCTATTGATATCTGAACCAAGCAAGGTGAAGTAGCTGGCAAGGCTAGCACAACAGAAACTTGAATGGATACTCTAGGATGTAATACAAACCCTGATATATAAACATTTACACTAATTAGTTTTACAGGTTGCTCAGAAAAACAACATCTCTGAACATACCACAGAAGACAGACAGCTGGCTTCCCTATTCTGCTCTCGGAACAGAAACAAAACAGTCCATTTGATCTCCAAAGCAATCTGTTACAACCTAAGACCCCAATACAACTTTTAGGAACTGTGTGAGCATCCTTGCAAAGTCCCACTGATGTCAACAGAAGTACATGGTTATCAATGCAGAATTGGGGCTTATCTACAAACTGTGGAACATACTGTTGCTAAAAAGCATTTGCCTATAACAAATGCATAGTAACAGAAAAGTTGGCTTGCTTACTGTAAGAGTAACCCAATAGTCCTTTTTGTCAGATGCCCAATCTCTTTTATTACAATTTGTACTTGTGCTTATTTAAAACTACGTCCTAGAGCCTATACAGAAAGAGTCTAAAAATCCTACTGTAACTCTCAGAACTTGCTCCTTCAACACCAAGCAGCACAAATTTTACACATAAACCTTTAAACCTTTCGTTTCTGCTTGTGAAGAGACAAAACTAAAGCTCCAGACTAGTAGGTCTTCAGAACTTGGCTTGATAATATTTTCTTTTTCTAAAATGCAGGAAATTCTAAAGAAAGTTGCATCAACTTCACAAAGCCTACTTTATGCATGTGGCATAACTTGGAGTAACGATACTATAGGAAAACTACTACAAGAAATTTTTTCCCTTCACACTTTTGTGGGCATAGTGATGAAGGCCCATATAAACAAATCTAGTCATGTGCAACTGCAATGAGACATATGGGTTGCAGTTCTCTCAGAATCAGATGTGTTGATTCACCTTGCTCTTAATTTTGTAATACAGAAAAACAACTCACACTTTCCATGCAAGCTGTGATTCTACCATTGAGAATCTGCTGTTGATTACAGAACGCTTTATAAAAAGTGATCTAAACTAGTGCATAATATTCCAGACCACGATTAGA
Organism: Platysternon megacephalum; assembly: GCA_003942145.1. NCBI lineage: Eukaryota > Metazoa > Chordata > Testudines > Platysternidae > Platysternon > Platysternon megacephalum. Next base: position 8,709,659 of record QXTE01000004.1, read on the forward strand.
TTATGGAATAAAAGTTGAACATCCACAAATCATGAGCAAAAATTCCAAACTTTCAGTAAGATTGACAAGCAAATTGCATACACCTCACACAGACGACTATTAATGCATAGTNAACTGCGTTCCAAGAGACGGAATGCCAAAATTTTTGACAAGATCTCCAAGGGCATGATGGAAGGAGTCCCGATTGTGGCCTCTCATCAGTGCCGTATTAAGGTGAAGGAGCTCCGACAGGCCTATCAGAAAACGAAGGAGGCA
>QXTE01000004.1:8717916-8725416 GCA_003942145.1 Platysternon megacephalum
ATCAGAGTGAATAAATGAAGACTCGGCACACCACTTCGGAAAGGTTGCCAACCCCTGATGTAGACGTACCCTAAGTGAGGTCAGAGTCCTAGTTGTCCCATCACTTGTGCACATACAACTCATATTGGATTTAGAGTGAGTGGAGCATGGGTAATTTGATGGGACAGTCAGGCTCCTGATGTACGATGTTATACCAGCTTCCAGAGCAGAGAATTCTGGGAGAGATATTCTAGGAGGTGCAAAGCTCAGGCCTCTGCCACTTGCACATCAGCTTGAAAAGCCTAGTTTGAGGACTTCTGGACATCAATGACAATTTCTCCATCCCATTAGTCTAGTGGAGACTTATCGGTGGATATTTCCTCAATTATACAGCCAGATAAACAGTTCTGCAGGAGTAGCATAGCTGTTACACTCTATTTGAAACAAACTATCAACCAAGTACATAAAACTGAAGGCTAACAGAAACAGCTAGTGGAGGGACCAAGGTATGGCTCAAGTGGAGAATAAAGATTATAATCACTGCTAGACCACTGGTTCAATTTCAGGCCAGATCTACAGGAATGCTAGCTGCTACCTTCTGAAGACTATTTGGGACCCTACAAAAATGATATGGTCTCAGACAGTCCAGCTGCTGACAAGTGTCAGCAAACAAGCTCATAATTATTACTTCTTAGCAAAGGCCTAAAGTCATGGAGGATGAACTACTCCCTCCAGAATGAGGGTACACAGTGTGGGGGCGGGAGGGCTAGTGTGCATTGCTGATACCTGTGATATACAGAACTTCGTTCTCCAGGAATATCAAGCCAGCCTTTTAGAAGTACAAAAAGCTTTTAATTAAAGCAAACATTGTCTGCAACTTATTGCAAGGCAAACAAGATGCTACAGAGAGGTTGTAGACAATCCTATATAGTCCTAACATATTCACACAATAAAGAGAAATTGATCGTATCTGATAATTCACCAACTCATTTTGTTCACAGTTCTGAAGGGTACATTCAAGTCAGCAATTAGTAAAATAAAAAGTGGAATTAACATGTTTCATACTTATAATTTATTGTTTTACAGTCTTGTTATTCCTATAAGGTTTACAAACAAACTTATATGTTTGTCCACAAAACAGCTATAGCACAGGAAGCAATAGCACAAACTTTCCCCTCCCACAGCCTGAACTCCAGCACAAAAATTACTTACAAGAGGAGAAGATAGTTCATTGTCTATTGTCATTTGTTTCCTTACCTTCTATATTTAGGGCAGATCTACACTTAAAATGCTGTAGTGGCGCAGCAGCACCATTGTAGCACTTCAGTAAACCAGCGGATCTCAAACTGTGGGTTGGGACCCCAAAGTGGGTTGCAACCCCGTATTAATGGGTCGCCAGGGCTGGTGTTAGACTTGCCGGGGCCCAGGGCTGAAGCCAAAGCCCCACTGCCTTTGGGATTCGGTTTTTATCCCCACCCTCCACCCCCGGGGCGGCAGGGCTTGGGCTTCAGCTTTGGACCCCCACCAGGGGCAGCGGGTCTTGGGCTGGCTCAGGCTTCGGTCCCCCGTCCTGGGGTCACGTAGTAATTTCTGTTCTCAGTGGGGGTCACGACACAATGAATTTGAGAACCCCTGCAGTAAACTATTCCTGGGGGGATTCTGCTCCAAAAAATTTAAAATTCTGCAAAATTTATTTGTCAAAACAACACTATATAATCAGGCCAGTTTCAATTATTTTGGTAATTTATTTCACAATAACTAAGCAAGTATGTCTTCCTTAATATCAGCTTTATAAGCACACACTAGCAAACAGTATCACTTTGCTTGAAAGTGACACATGACTGAATATGTTTACAAAGCTGAACTAGGAATTTAAAATGTTAATGTGCTGGAAATAACCATAATGCAGCACAGAACTCAGCCAGATTAATCACCTATCTGATTACCACATGTAACTGCAGGATATTCTGCTCCAGAAAGTGAGATATTATTGATACTTGACACTGTTTTGAACAAGCTACTATTGACAAGGAAAAACATTTTATAGAAACCATCGTCTCATTTCCTCCACAGGAACCCAATATGTAATTCTGAATTAAATGCCACCTACAAAGAGGGAGAACGGGGATATACTTTATTTTTATGCAGGAAACAGGAAACCTGAGAGGTTCTTTCCAAAAAAAATTTTTTTTTTTTTTACTTTAGTAAGAAGCCTTGTCTAACCATGGTTTTGTTAAAAGTCTTGTTAATATCTCAGGGGAGTTCTCTTACCCTTTAACTTAAGAGGCAGCAACTGAACAACTCTAACAAAGTCACTCTTTTTCTCCAAAATGTTTTATTTGGCATTAAACAGGTATTAACAAAAGTAAGTTTTAAACAGTCAAAGTATCTTTCCCTCAGTTGCTCAGCTTTCATTATCTTGTGAAATCCACAAGTTCTCTTTAATGCAATTATAACTACAGTTAATATTTCAAAACAAATTTAGAATTACCAATTAAAAATATATACACCTCCACCCCGATATATATAATGCGGAAAAACAGCGCTCCGGGGGGGCGGGGCTGCACGCTCTGGCGGATCAAAGCAAGTTCAATATAACACGGTTTCACCTATAACGCGGTAAGATTTTTTGGCTCCCAAGGACATCGTTATATGAGGGTAGAGGTGTATTTGTGACTGCTCATAGTAATACCTGCCAACAAAACTACCTACAATAGCTTCACTACCTTCAGCCCACCTCCTTCCCAAATGTGCATGGGGTAAAGTGATTAGTTATACCACATCCATAATGTTAACAAAACTGGGCTTTGATGAGCCAGAGAGAAACCAACATTTTAAAGATATGGACATTTCAAATAAAGCACCCTACAAGCAGCCTTTTCCCATTAGACTGGAAAAGTGAGACTTGAGGCTGCCTCTCTGCTACTGGGATACTGAGTCTAAAGCAAAGCTATGTAGGGCTTTATAGGTTAAAAACCAACACCTGCACTCCACCCAGAGGCTAATGAACAGACAATGCAGATCACCCAGTACCAGCGTGACCTGATGAAATTTCATTGGCATCATTTGATGAAGACATTAAGGACTTTACTACTGTTTAAAACTAAGGCTCCCTGGAATGCCAGTCTAGTATAATTGCTTCCTCTTCTCATTTTGAAAAGTTTATTATAATTTGGATTTATAGTACTGACTTATGAAGACTACATAGAATTAAAGACACACTAAAGAGAGTTTAGGCCGTAAATCTAAATGGCAATATTTAGTTGAATTCTTAAATTCAGCTTTTAAAGAATAGTATTTCTCTGCAGTCTTTCCAATCCCAACACTGCAGTTGTGTGTCAGAGAAATGATAACCAGGTGGCAAAGTTAACAGTAAGGGCTTGTCTGTATGGGGAAGAGCCTGGAACAACTATTCCACGCTAGCTTCCTTAGGTGGACACTCCTATTCTGCTCTAAAAGTGCCTTTTTCAGTTTATATTACTCTACTTTGGAAGTGGATTAACCTAAACTGAAAAGAGGAACCCTCCATGCAGAATAAGTGTCCACAAGGGGAACTAGTGCAGAATAGCTGTTACAATTTAAATTCATAAACTAGTTATTTCACACTAACTTCCCTGTGAATTCTGCCTAGAAAAACCGTATGCAACACCGATTATACAATTTTCATTGCCAACCTGAGTGAGGTACAGAAAGTAAACAACAGAACCGCGGGATTTTAGTTTTCAGTTTCAATATAAGGTGTTAAGTAACAAACATTTTAAAGTCTGCATAAAATCCCCCCCTCATGGAAGTGCCTGCAAGCTGACAACAGCATTCTGTCCACTGCAGGATAGGGACCTAATTAATTTTCATTTGATGTGCATTTCATGACTCCCTCAGATTTCCAATTCTGGGTTCAAAGAAGCTCAAGAGAGACTTGAAGCAGGTTTGGCCTAACCTTCTACTTTTGTGGGGGAATTATCAACAGCCATTACAAAGTGCAACCAGGCATTGTTGAAAGTTTCAGTACACACAACTGATTGGACACATCCATACGCGATATCCACAACTCAACACTGCAGCATTATACTGGTGAGCAAAGAAAGTAAAGACTTGCCAATCTTTCTTACCCAAGACAAGTGAAGAACAAGCTTAATGGGGGATTTTTGGCGTTTCAGTAACTGCAGCTGTTAACCCAAAGGGCCTAGTTTCAAAAAGTTACATGGCAGCGACTCGTTACAAATAACTAGCGAAGCATTGTTCAACTGGTCTGACTTACAAGACTGCTTTGCAAACACAGAAGTACATGCATAGGAGCTAGTCCTGCAGCTCCACAGCGCTGTGTGGGCAGGAAGGGAAGGAACACATGCTCCCTACAGGTGAGGCTGCACAGGGAGCGGGGGCAGGGCGATACTTACCCTGCTATACCAGATGCTGAGCTGGGACGGGGCCAGCACTGCGAAGAAAGCCCTCTGGGGGTCCGTCTGGATGTGCAGCGGCTGCTCCAGGGTCTCCAGAGGGCACCGCAGCCTCTTGGGCCAGCCGCTCAGGAAATACATGGCCGGAGACGCCCCTCTTTCCGCGGGGCGACAAGGGGGCGCAGTACGCACTGGGCCGGGCCGGCACCAGTCCGGGCGACGCCGCTCAAACTCCCTGCCGCGTCCCGTTTCGCGAGCCGCGGGGGGAACGCACCCGGGGGGCAGCGGGGAAGGCGGGCATACTAACGGCGCCAGCCGCCGGGATGGGGGAGCCGGGACTCCGGAGCTCCTCCAGCTGCCGCCCCGGGCAGCTCAAGGGGGCACTAGGGGAGGAAGGGGCTCGGGCCAGGCCGGCGGGGCTCAGTAGGGTCCTGGAAGCTGGAGGCGGTGGGCAGGGGTCTGGTCAGGGGGCTCGGTCCGGGCCAGCGTCTCCGGGACACGGCGGTGGTCACTGCTCCGAGCACCGGGATAGCGGGGTCTGCTGCAGCGGCGGCGCCTGCTCCTCCCGCCAACCTCCTCGCGCGCCAGTCGCCCCTACGGCCGCCTCCATGGCTCCCTCCGGCGCCACGGCCTCGGGACGATAGACACAGCGCGTCGGCAGCTCCGCCCAGCACTGGGGGGGTGGGGGGAGGGAAGAGACGGGCGCGCGGATTGGCCTGACGGCAGAACACTCCGGAAGTGACGGTGCGCAGCAGCAGTAACGCCCTCAATCACTTCGTCGACGATCCGAGAAGGAGGGAGCGCGCGCTGATTGTGCGTGGGAGAAGGAAGCGCGCAGGCGCACAAGCGCTGTGGAGGCGGAGAAAGGAAGGTTCTGTAGATCCATCTGCCCCCCGCCCAGGAACTCACCTTCTGAAATTACTCAGGGGCGAGTGCCTGTGCTAGCGCCATCCCTGCCAAGCGCCTGGCACCTGCCATTAACCGCAGCCACTCTGAGACTAGCCTGACTCTGTCCCCGTAGCAAATGCCACTGACTGTAGACCTGGGAGCTACAGTTCGGTTTCCAATAGGAACGCCTCCTGCCCTAGGCTTAAGGTTCCTATGGCCTAGGGAGAGGGGGGAATGCGCCAAGTGCCCAAACCATCGTAACAAACCCTAAATCAGTTCCAACTGCCCTACACTTCTAAACCATAATCTTATCTCCAAGTACCCCGATAGATATCCTAACCCTAGCTCCAAGTGCATTACCCATAGGAATCCTAATGCTAGCTCCAAGTACCCTACCAATAGAAACCCTAACCCTAGTTCCAGATATGCTACCCATATGATCCCTAACCTTAGGGTGGGGAGCCTACCCATAGGAACCATAAACCTAACGGTAAGTCTGCTATCCATAGGAAAGCTAACAGTAGGGCAAGAAGACCTACCCATACGAACCCTAACCCTAGTTCCACGAACCCTTCCCATAGGAACCCTAACCCTAGCTCATTGCTCCCTTCCCATAGGAATCTTAGGGAGCCCTACCCATAGGAACCCTAACCCTAGGGTGGGGAGCCCTACCCACTGAAATCCTAACCCTAGGGCAGGGAACTCTACTCTCAGGAATCCTAACCCTAGCTCCAAGTGCTCTAGCCATATGAACTCTAACCCTAGTTCCAAGTGCCTTTGCCATAGGAATCCTTACCTTAGGGCGGCGAGCCCTCCCCATCGGAACCCTGATCCTAGCTCAAAGTGACCTTTCCATAGGAACCCTAACTCTAGCTCCAAGTACCCTACCCATAGGAACCCTAAACCTAACTCCAACTGCGCTAAATGTAGGAACCCTATCCCTAGCACCAAGCACCTTACCCATAGTAACTCTGACCCTAGGGTGGGAAGCTCTACCCATTGGAATCCTAATTCAAAGTTCCCTACCCATAGCAACCCTAACCCTAGCTCTCCATGCCCTACTTAGATGAACCCTAATCCTAGGGTGGGGAGCCCTACCCATAGGAACCCTAATCCTAGCTCCAAGTGCCCTACGCAAAAGAATCCTAAGCCTAGCTCCAAGTTTCCTACTCATAGGAGCCCTAACCTTAGGGGTGGGAGCCCTACTCATAGTAATCCTAACCCTAGGGTGTGAAGCCTTACCCATAGAAACCCTAATCCTAGGTCCAAGTTCCCTATCCATAGGAACCTAACCCTAGCTCCAAGTGCCCTACCCATGGAAACCATAACCCCTAGTCCAAGAAAGCATTGCCAATCGTCCAGGGTTGTCCTGGAGTCTCCAGAAATTAAAAATTAATCTTTAATTAAAGGTTATGTCATGTGATGAAATCTCCAAGAATACATCCAACCTAAATTCGCAACCCTACTGTGGTGCCCTGATTCTGCATTTCGGCCCAGGGCCAGTTCTGTAATACAAGCCCCTTTTCTTGGAGCAGCTAAGCTATCCCAGGGCTTTCTACGACCAGGACTGGGCGGAGAGCAAAAGACTTTATGGAGCCGTCCCCAGGCAAATCTGATTTAGCTAGGCAATGCACAGTGTGATGGGTGCTGAGCAAAACCCTGCCAGATAAAGCAACACTAAACAAGGAAGTTAAAAAAGGGAAGAGAGCAGAGAATGGATGAAAGAAATCAGGGAGTAGCACAACTGAAGTGATACTGTACAGTGAAAATCCTTACACACTTTTCACAAATTTCTCACATTATTGACACGGAAAACACAAGTATTCTCATCTCACAGAGAAAAGGATTGTTTTCAGGGAGAAGCTACAATTATTACATTAATTACAATAAGTCTTCCCAATAGGTCCCCCAGTTGCAATAAATACAGACTTTGTTTAAATTTGACTATTTCAAAATTAACAAATCATGTTCCCTTGTTCATACCGACCTTTATTTGTATGGAAAGTTTCATATGAGTGATTTACTGTTTGTTTTCCTTTGTCATTGAAAAAAAAGTGAAAAGATCAAAACAATAGAGAAGCAGAGTAATCATTCCCTTATGCTATCAGGGCAATACCCATGCTAGCAAGACACAGCCAACATGGCACCCAGACAAATCAGAGAAGTTTCCTAAACCATTTTCCCTCTGCTGCCTGTCTGCCACAAGAATCCTATTAGCCTACAGCAACACAAAACA
>QXTE01000004.1:8727916-8737629 GCA_003942145.1 Platysternon megacephalum
ACAAATTTTATGATTTGAAAACACCTTAAGATTTCCTGCAGCACCACAGAAGAGACAAAGAAAAACCCTCCAAGTAGACTAAATGCTAAGGCTAGGGGGTTGCAGAGTCATCGTTTAGGAAAAAACTCAGGCAAAGATGTACGTTTTACAGTGCTTTCTGAATATAGCCAAGCTAAGGCATAGGAGTATTTTTGAGAGATGGATTGATCTTCTAGGGGAAAGGAAGGACAGTCTCTTCTTCCGTTATTCCTAAACCCTATTTAGCAATCTAGAGGGGATAGCCCCATGACATTTGAGACAGTGGTCTGCTGCTTGTATGTAATGACTGGAGTCATCAGTTTATTACACAGATTAATCATTCTTGAACGCAGCAGCTCAAGGCATGCAGATGGGTCTTTAAATATACACAAGGTTTCTGTCAAATTAATTTTTATCCTTATATCCAGATAGATCTAAACAGTTTAAAAAGCTAGAGTTGAGCAAAAAGCTTACAATTAATAATTTATTCAATTAATTTCATTTTTTTAGTAATAAATTATTCACAAACAAATTGCAAGATTGCCCAATTTAGAAATTATTTTCAGATTTCTACAGTAAATAATTCTTTGTCCCCAGATGACTTACAATAGTTGGGTGTGATTATTCACAATTGATTCTGTTCTCAGCCTGTATGACTTGTGTAACTAACCATCATCATAAACTACTAGTATTACAATTCAATATAAAATTTGAAATGTACACTATGCTGGTTAGTTTCATATGTCACATAATACTGTTTCTGTTTTCTGATTAAGTGACTTATTTATGTAACTGAGTTTTAACTCTGAATTTTGCACAGGAATATAACATTCAAAATTTGCTTTGTGAATCTTCAAGCTAAGAAATCCTGAGAGCTTGAATGTTTGCAGAAAGTAAAAGCAGGAAGGTTGTGAACATGGTTTTATCTAAACTCACTATAGAATCAAACAAATATTGATTGAAAATATTTTCCACTATTTGGTGAGCGCTAGGAAAATATAAGGAAAATGAGAGGCGAGCCATTAGCTACACATTAATTGAGAAACCACATTTGAACAAAAATATTAAGGGAGGGGAGAAAAGGTTTGAAATAAATCTATATTGCTTGTTGCAATAATAGCTCCAAAACATGTACATTTTGAACAGTAAATCTTAAAATGTTACTACAGGATGTAGATACAGTTTAATACTGTTGGGTATCTGGCCTGAGGGCTACATCAGGGAATAGAAATTGTATGGCAGGCCATGAATGCTCACAAAATTGGGGTTGGGGGTGTGGGAGGGGGTGAGGGCTCTGGTTGGGGTGCGGGCTCTGGGGTGGGGCTGAGGAGTTTGCGGTGTAGGAGGGTGCTCTGGGCTGGGACGGATGGGTTCGGAGGGGGATCAGGGCTGGGGCAAAGGTGCGGGAAGTGGTGCAGGTTCTGGTTGGGGGTGTGGGCTTCGGGGTGGGCCTGGGGATGAGAGGTTTGGGGTTCAGGATGGTGCTCCGTGCTGGGATCGAGGGGTTTGGAGAGCGGGAGGCGGATCAGGGCTGGGCAGGGGGTTAGGGCGCAGGGAGAGGCTCAGGGGTGCAGGCTTGAAGCAGCGCCTACCTCGAGTGGCTTCCAGAAGCAGTGGCATGTCCCTTCTCTGGCTCTTAAGCGTGGTGCAGCCCCTGACCCGGTACCCCGGCTGGAGTGCCAGAGCGGGGCTGAGCCGCGTGGTGCGGCCCCTGACACGGCGCCCCAGCGGGAGCTCGTGGGCCAGCTTAAAATGGCTCGCGGGCCGGATCCAGCCCGTGGGCCGTAGTTTGCACACCCCTGATATAGAACCTCTGGAACAGACTACCGAAACAGCCTGCTTTGCTTTTCATAACTTATGAGTTTAAAAGGATTCAATTTTTCAAAAATTGCTCCCCAGGTCAGTGGAAATAGTCCCAGAAATACATACACGCCCTCATATTTTATTATTCCGGTTTAAATCAATAAGGAATGTACTTTTAGTTTCACAGTTAAGCTATGAAGAACCTGCTTTGCACACATACTATTCTCTGCCTGGAGTCAATGACAGTTCAGGGAATAGAACTGTAGCCTCCAGGGATGCAGAACACGTTCTGAAAATTAGACCCCTTTAAGGTGTTTCAAATCAGGCACCCAAATTCACTAGTCACTTGTGAAAATCTTGGCCTTAAAAAATAATTTTGTTTAGATTCTGGAGCACATGATGCAGCCTCCAGGGAAATATATCCATTTGTAGTGTGACAAGTTAGCCTAATTCAGTGCGTGGTTGTCTCCTCTTGTTGAAGAGAACATGTGCAAGCTCACTCCATGCCATGAGAAAAGAAGAAGATTGAAAAAGGAGTTGAATGACATGGATACAGTACTCCTAGCACAGTGTTCAGCAGAACATGTTGAAGAAGACCCATTCTATTGACAAGCTACAATAATCAGGTTGATGGGAGGCTATACAAGCTAGTACATGGGCAGCAATGAAATAGGCAGTGTGGGGACGATTACAGTGCGTTGTGAACTGAGTAACACCCACTGGGTGAGGTTTCCAGGGGAAATTATGGCTGCAGTGTGCTGACATAATGACTGATTGCAGAATACAATAGCAAAGCATCATGTGGATGTGAGCTGTTGTATGTGGAAATTAAATGGATAGACGTGACTGGCTGGGACTCTCAGACTATACATCTGAACTATTGCCCAACCCCTGGTTCCTCAACATTGTAAATATATAATCTAAACACCAAAAAAACACACTTGATGAAATATGGTATATGAATTAAGCAAACTGTTTTAACTTTCATCACTGTGAAGCCCTATGATGATGTTTGGCAGATTTGTGCCCTTTGCTACCTTACCAGACGATGACATCTATGCCAATATATAACTCCAGGGGAGCAAGGATACTATGTGTCACATTATGCAATGAAATCAGTCACTGAGCAGACTTTTTGTACCCCTAAATGATTTTTTTAAAATTTTGGTGTCTACACTATACAATCTTCAATGTTAAGGTAGCCTCTATGGGGTTCTTGGGTTTTGTGTGTTGTTATAATAACAAGCTATTTAATTGCTGCATTTGTTGTCATCTTTGTGTTTTAGTGCTGTTGGACAATAACAACAGCTACACAATTATGCTCATGCACTGACCTTTACTTGGGAGTATACACAGAACCCCTTTATCCCTTGCAAGTGACACCAACAATTTCTCCCATGCTTGGGAGAGCCTGGGGACTGCTCCATCCTTGCACAACTGGGGCACACATCACCCCAAAGAGGATAGGGAAGAGGCAGAAGCATGGCACTGTACTCCTCTTCTTTGGCCTACAGAGCAAGTAGGGTGAACCAGAGGCTGCAACAAACTAAAGAATCAAAGTAATTACATAAAGTGTTAGAAGTGCTAAAGATAGGGACCAGTGGTAAAATTCAGATCCCAAACATTAAGTGTGGGGATGAGTTCAGGCCTAAGGTTTTGGTTTGGTCCATCTCTGATCCTCACAGACTATGCTCATGAATCAGCTGTCAAGTCTCATCTTTCCAATAACAAAACAGTAGAAGTTCAGGACAGAGATCTAAAACAATAAATATCAAGCCATTAATCAGCATAGTTCACATGAAAAAAAAATAATTCTGCATAGTACTTGGTGGAATAGATGTGCCCTAGCTTTCCCACTAGGTTTAAAAAGCATGTTTTCACTCCAGAGAAGAAGTGTAGGGGAAATTGTTTGTATCAGTGACTAGGGAGGTGCTGAGCCCCTCCCGAAGATATGGAGTACCCTCAATTCCCATTCACCTCAGTATCTTGCTAGATCAGGCTATGAGAGAAGATGTGAGGCAGCAGACACCCTTGGGTTGAGCCCTGTATTCCAGATAGAAGAGATTTTAATATTTATCTAAGGAAATATACACCTCCAAAACATGTTTGCAACACAAGAAATTATATAGTGAAATAATCCACTTTTAACAAAGCACATTCAAAAGGAAACTAAACATTGGTATTAAGGGGTCTAGTACATTGTACACTAACAATATTCACGCGCAGTGTAGCAGAGAGAGGAGGTGGTTAAGACTGAAAGAGAAGTGAGAGTGAAGCAGAGATGTGAAAAGAGAACTTTTTTTTTTTAACTGTATAGTGGGTGTTAGCCTCAATATTATCTTATAGAAGTTCCCAGGTAAGACACTATTTCTATGTCTTATCCCATCTGGAAAGCGTGATGTGCCTATTAACAGCAGATTGGCTAACTCACATTCCCATTCAGGGATACATAGGGAAGATTGATATGCTTAGTCCATTAGCACAGCTGTACTGTTCACAGCGTACTCTGCTGGCCCATGTACTGATCAGCAGAGGCAGCTGTGTTAACACATTCACTAATTCTTTGATTACATATTTATACTGGTTTTTTGAGTTATTTCTTTCAAAATGTTTTGTCAGGAAAACCTCACTGAATTGTGGGATCTCCTTTCCAAGACTGCCTTGGGACAAAACAAAGAATGTAATAGCAGTACAAATCCACTTTATTACAAACAGCCATACAAGCAAATTAAAAAAATATAAAATCATACATAGTTCAAACAGTTTTTAGCTAGTTATATGATACAAGTTTGAGACTTGAATGGCTAGAGAAGAACTTTTTATACAGCAAGAGAAAGCTCCAAGAAAATAAAGTACTATTTTTATGATATAATTCGTATGCAAAGCATAAAGGGACAAACTTAATAAGGTAAAGAAAATATCCTGTGTTGTAAGGTAAGATTTAAAAAGGTGATGTGACTCAAGATAGCTTGTAGCTCAGCTATATAGCATAGATAAAATACAGTTATGTAACTGCTAACATGGGAGGCATCAATGGATTGGATGAGATAGGGAATTGGAGATTTCCACCTCAAGGGGTGAAATCCAAGCCCTATTGGAGTCACTGGCAAAACTCCCATTGTTTACAAGGGGCCAGAATTTTACCCCAGGTCTTCAGTCCATGAGCAAAAATCATTACTGACTTGATGGCTGAGCAGGGGGGGGAATAGTCTCATTTCAGTTCCTTGGGGGTAGGTGGCCACATCGCTAAAATAACTCACTATCATTATGGATACTTTGTGGTAGCCTTAGCCAAGAGATCCAGGAATCAGTGGGTACAGTGAATGAACTGTCCTAGCATGCACATATAGGAGAGGGTTTGAAGCATACTGATGGGACAGGTATGCAAGTTTACATTGTTTTTCTGTAGATAACTGAAGACAGTAATTTTCTAAGGCAGTGTCAAGCCAGCATTTTTCTTCAGCACTAAATCCACTAAAAAGTAGAATAAAGTACCAAGCCTTCCTTTGTCTATTTGTAAACAATATATTTAAGGCTTTAAGTACTTCCCAATTGCTGGAACAATTGCTGGAATGCAGAGGTCATTCCTATGTGGACAGTTATAAAAATTAATTCTCATCCCCCAACCACCATTGATTGAAGTGTTACTTGTCCCTGAAGATGATGACAGAAGATGACAAGTTGTTACCTGTACTGATGTTCTTCAGCAAAAAGCAAAGCCTTTTATTTGCCATGTTCATCCATGGATTACTCTTCTTTTAGTGTACTCTCTGATGAAGCAATATGTGTTTGATAATGAGGCTGAGAGGAGATAGCACATGGTTAGGGACCAAGAACTCCTGAGTTCTGATTCTAGATCATAAAATAACTTTTGTATGGCCTTTGGCAAACACTTAACTATCTGCTTCACAGGGGTGCAACACAGATAAATTAATTAATGAGCCTGACCTTACACTCCTCAAAACACCTGTTTATTTCAACTGAAGTTTTGAGCAAACAAAAGATACAAGATCGGGTGAAACTTTTTACAGAACGCTGTAAATGTACGGAGTATTATATACATATAACAGTTATATTCTCACGTGTATCAGCATAATCACTATTTTCTAATCAGAGAGGAAGTTATCATTGTAATTTATGTAATAAGTTATCATTGTGTGTGTACACACACACATACACGATAAGCAGAGGACTGGGCAAGTGGTCTAGGTTGTGCAAAGTCCAGTCAAAAGACAGCAATACAACATTAGTCTGTCTTTTTGGAGAGAGGTTTGAAGTTCAGATGTAAACACTGGGTGGAGCCATAGGACTTGATTTTCTGGAGATAGAAAATGAAAATAGAACTCACTGATACTGTAACACTGAAGAGAAGAGCTATCTGAACTTCTGTTTTGAGATACCCGCTACACTCCAATAGTCACAATTTGTGTTAATCACTAAACCATGCCAAGTTTCTGACAGTTCCTTGACAGAGTTAAACAAATATTCTCCTGCACATAATCAGGACAGTTTGCCTTCTGGAACATGATTTTAATATAAGAGAGAAAAAATATTTCAAATCTTGCTCGTACCAGACCCAGAAATCTGTTTATCGGGAAGGACTCTGGATAAAGATATAGCAAAACAGAATAAAAATATACATGTTTTATTTTTGCTAAGAAATGTGTTATGTATCATTAGACTACAGAGCACAGATTTTACTTTAGGACTTAGTTTTGTAATTGGAGTAAACAACAGGCCAATTGATGTAAGATAAGGACTTGCTCAAACAGAAATGGTTCTCACTGTTGATCTTTTCTTGGTAACATACAAATGTGTCACATCTGTTTCACGTGGTCCTAAAAAATACGGTGATGGACCATTAAAAGTTCCTAAGAAATTAACCTTGTTTCAAAATTATTCCTATGTATTGCTCACTGTTCCTTCTGTTCATCCAACTTTATATGTCAAAAAAAGATGATTAAAAGATTCAGTGTGAGAGAAAATGTAGGTGTCTAACATAAGGTTTCTTCAGCAAATGTTTAACTCATATAGGCCCAAGTTCAGCAAACCATATGCTTTAATGGTAAGTGCCTCCTTAAATTTTGTTGACTTTATTATTTTGAAGTGTTTAGCTGAATAAGAATGGGATTATTATGAACATGCTTAAAATTAAGCATGTGTGTAAATGCTTTGTTGAATCAGGGTTACCATACAGACTCTTCAAGCACTTATTTAGGGTTAATCACTGATTATTTTTTCTAATAAATGGTAACTCAATACTTCCCTAATGATTAGAGAGTAGCTTCCTTTGCTGATTATTAAACCTTGAGGTTCAAATTCTGTTCTTGATTATGTCCAGACAACCACATTAAAGCAAGAGGAGTCTCACCTGTGAATGACAGAATCTGGCCCTTATTTGCCATAGATTTTAGGATTAGGTTGTGTTATGATCGTTTTGTGCATTTGTTACTGTCATCATGGTGTTTATCAGCTTGAAAGAACCTGTAGCCAAGTTTAGAGAGTCTCCATCAAGTTTGCATTTGAAGTAAATGTCAGCACTCTGCAGCATAGAGAGACAAATTTACAGGCAACCTATGTGTCGAGGCTGCTCTCAGCTCCAGACATGTTTGCTAGAATGAGAAGCAACAAACTCAGAACTGTAACTGAGGCCTGGTCTGACATGAGTAATTAACATATGAAGGGAGGCCTCATTTCTTAGAGGATAGAATTAGGCAGTTAAACAGATCATTAGATTACAGTAAATAGGTCAGTAGGCTAAAAAACAGACTATCTGAGTCAGCTAAGATAAGAGGGAGAACACCCAGGGAACTGTTTGCTAACAGTGGACAAGATAAGTTAGGAATGTAAAGAAGAGGTGGAGCATGGACAATGCATGGGCAGAGCATGCTGCACAGGGACTGGTTCCTGCAAAGTAACCAAGCCAATCGCAAAATGTGTGATGTAGTGTATAGTAAATGCAACAAGATGTGTAAATGTATATGAATGGAGAGGGTTTCTGTGTAACTTTGGATGCGTGGTACGCCCTATACCCATCCCCTAAACTTAAGTATGATCAACTCAGCATATCTTTGCTGTATGCCAAGTAAAAGAACCTGAGTGACAAAATCTGGAGTCCAACTGAGTTTTTTGGATCTCAGAAACCTGGATGAAGTGTTCTCCCAGAACTGAACAAGGTGTTCCGGATAAGCCAAGTGGAAAAGGTCTCAGGAGGAATCCCAACAAGAAGTCTTTTCAACTAATTTAGAAGTCTAAATGTATCAGTTTGAAAAACCTAGAAAAGGATTACAGCAATTGTCCTAGAACTATTGAACAACAAATAATAGTAAATACTTTGCATTTATATGGCTTTCATTTGAGGATCTCTGAACGTTTTACATATACACCAAGTTACTAAAATTCAAACCTCTTCTCATACATACACTTTCATATAAGTTACAGGAACCTAGTCCCCCACTCAGGGTAAATAAAAATCTTTTTTTTTTTTAAATCAGATTTTTTTAATTTAAATCAGATTTTTTTGATAAAATACTTTTTGAAGAAAAAACCAGATAGTTTTAATTAAGATACATTATAGATCAAAGATATCTCATCATGGAATAGGGATTATAAATTCTAATTCTATAGTATGAGACAATATATTCATGTAATGTTTAAGAAAAGTTTTGTAAATGAGTTCCAATAGTTCATGGATTAGGGACCCAATCTTATGGGGTTCCAGGAGCTTCTAATATATTATTTAGGTTAATCTTTCTATCTACCCAATGGGACTCAGTGCTCAGTCTAGAACAGGGGTCTCAAACACGCGGCCCGCGGGCTGCATGCGGCCCGCAGGGCCATCGCATGCAGCCCGTGAGCTCCTCCCGCCCTCCCCCCCCCGACGTTTACCTGGCCGACCAGCACCGGGGGCAGAGCAGGCTCCCTGCTTGCTTGCCCTGCCGCCGCGGCGCACCAGGAAGCAGCTGGAACCTGGGGGAGGAGGAGCGCAGGGGTGTGTGTGGCTGTTGCTTCAGGCACTGCCCCCAGCAGCTCCCATTGGCCACAGTTCCCCATTCCCGGCCAATGGGAACTGCTGGGGGTGGTGCCTGAAGCAACAGCCACATACACCCCTGCGTCCCTCCTCCCCCAGGTTCCAGCTGCTTCCTGGTGCGACGCGGCGGCAGGGCAGGCAGGCAAGCAGGGAGCCTGCCCTGACCCTGGTGCGGGTCGGGCCGGAGCCCGCCCCCCGCGCTCCTCCTGCACCCCGAGCCCCTGTGCTGAGTCCCCTGCCGCACCCCGATCCCCTGCTCTGAGCCCCCACCGCACCCCACACCCCTCCTGTGCCCCCTGGGGGCAGGGAGGAGGCAGAGTTGGGGTGGGGATTTCGGGGAAGGGGTTGGAATGGGGGCAGGGAAGGGGTGGGAAGAGGCGGGGCAGGGGTGGGGCCTCATGGAAGGGGTGGAGTGGGGGCGGGGCCGAGGGCGGCGGGGGGGGGGGGGAGTCAGTAAGGGCGGGCCTCGGCCCAATGTACTAGTCCTCATGTGGCCCTCGAGGTCATTTGAGTTTGAGACCCCTGGTCTAGAAGATACCATCAGAGATGCTTAGTTTTGCAATTCTCAGACAGTGGATTTGTGTCTCCAGAGATAACATGCTTGTTAACAGCAAAAATGTTTTTAAATAAATAAATAATATATAGAGGTGAGAAATAACAGACCTCAACCCTATTGTCCCTCTGCAAATTTGTGTACACAGAGTCAATCCCTTACCTCTCTCTAAAAGTGCAAAGTTTCAAAAAGTTCAATGAATAGAAGATTGTTGGGGGCGGAATAGATCTGGACAAAGAGAAGAAGTCTGGAGATAAATGTGAGAAGGGAGGGACAGGCAGTAGAAACAAAAGTGAAACTGTTTGAGCA